>JAULBR010151684.1:0-17321 GCA_032355825.1 Melanodrymia aurantiaca | reverse complement strand
ATACTAACACTAACTTCTGTCCTGGACAGGCAGTCGAAGCAGCTGGACTGCGTGACCATGACAGACGTGCTTGAACCGTAATTGGATATAAGCACGTAAATACGTTATAACTAACTAACTATTATGATCTAATACCTTACTTGTGTTTCAATTTACTCATTATGATGCCAGTCAAATACAAATTATATCTAAATGTATAGCCATCTCTAAAGATTTCTGTAGTAATATTCATGTGTATACATATAAATAAAACACAAATGCATCATCTAGCTGCATTCTTATGGTAATCACATACAAGTTGAAAAGGATCTTGTTTAGAATCAAACATGTTATATGCAAATTAATTTGCGCATAATAGAAAAGAAAACCTTGTCCTTGGCATACATTTATTATAAACATCAACAGAAATGTCATATTGTTATTATAATATTAGGTAAAATTGCCTGTTCTATGTCATATGAATAACTCCACAAAACATGCAAGTAAAAAGTTCTTATACTTCTAAGCAGAATGGAAATGTTTGCCGCCAATATCGATGATTAAGACTAGTTTATGTAGGATTATCTAAGTTTGTCTATTGTATCATAGATACCATGACCGGTGTTTCGTGTACCATAAGTAGATCACAGACATAGTTTTTAGTCCGAACTGGAAATTTTGCACAGCTTTTTATGTATGATGATTGGCATCATAGAACATCTTGCAATGCATAATTAGGTCACTGTGACCTACTTTTCACATGTAACTGAACATCAAACAACTTATATGTACCTATCATTCCGTTATGCCAGATCATAATGGTAATTTTCATTGTTTTGTTGTAATTTGCAAACTGGCATTATGATGCTGTGCATATGTTTGTTTCAAAATTTGTCTGCAGGCATTCATAACAATGTTACTGTCCGATAAGGTCATGCTTCAAGTGTTTGTTAAAAGTGTTACTACTGAGGGACCATTTGTTTGTGCACACATATTGTTATTTCATTTGAACATTACACAATTTTAATAACATACATCAATGCTTTCTAATATTTTTTGTTTTTGATGGTTTTTTGTGTGGAATGGATGGAATATATTTTATAGTGTTTTTTGTTAGATTTGTGTAGTATACATGTATGTAGATTAATACTATAACTTTGTTGAGAGAACATTTGAAGATTGATATAGTATAGGTTGGGTATAAGGTACATACACATTTGATGGTATGATTGTGTCAGTGGTGCTGTGTTTAATATTGCTTACTCAATTTTGGTGCCAAAAATTTGATTTGTGCTCATTATTTTAATGGCAAATAAATATTAATAATCTGGCTCCTGTATAAAATAAATACCGGATTAGTAATCTGGCTCCTGTGACTACCCCTCTGTATAAAATAGATATTCGATACCGAATCTGGCTCCTGTAACCACCCCTATTGATCAAATAAATTTTAATAATCCGACTTCTGTAACCACCCCTATTGATCAAATACATTTTAATAATCCAACTCCTGTAACCACCCCTCTTGATAAATAAATATTAGTAACCTGCCTCCTGTGACCAATAAATAAATATTAGTATTCTGGCTCCTCCCTTAATAAAATGTTTGATTTTGCATGTATTTTTCTTTGGTTTCACAATAATCCGTGTTACTGATTTATCAATGCAATTATTTCTTTTACCTCAGTTTTGTGCTTATTGAAATAAACTGTACATGTACCTATTGTATAGCTATTCTTTGTTGAGAACTTCTTTGACTACAGTTAAATTATTCATAGGATCAATTCCTTTAACAGTCAGCAAACATTAACCTTTCTAAAACTTATTTTACACGACATTACATGTATACAATCAGACCTGTATATAAAGACCACTATGGATTTCAAGACTGGCTTATATAAGCAGGTGGCATTTATTAACAGGTTGGTTATAATGGTTAGTTAGTTATAACTTATTTACTTACGTGCTTCTATCCAACTAAAGTTCAAACGTGTCTGTCATGATCAAGCAGTCCAGCTGCCTCAACTGCCTGTCCAGGTCAGACGTTAGTATGATAGAGGAAATCTGCTACTCTTATTTGATAAGCAGCAAGGAATCTTTTATATGCACTATCCCACATGCAGGACATACATACAGTACCACAACCGTGTCTAAACCAGCTGTGTATACCGGTCGGTGGAAGTATACACCTACCCACTGAGCTTTGCAAAGCACTTGCTCTGGGTTGGAGCTGGTACTGCGATTAAAAACATTATGCCACGAATGAGATTTGAACACAGTACCTACATGTACCTGTCTTAAGCCTGATGCGTTTAGTACGGTTTACCACTTTGCCACAGATCTGTCTCCAGTAAGTGATTTGATGAAGTTTAAAAGCACATGCATTGTGCAAAGCTGCAATCACTTAAACGTTCTTATTAGGGGGCAGGACCTAGTCTAGAGGTAGAATGCCTGCAATCCAATATTGATGTTTTAATAATTTTTTAAATAGTACATGTGTTACAAAAATAAAACAGACCATTAATTTTTAATAATTATTCAACATTAATTTTATTTTTAGTTACATGTGTAGCAGCTGTAGCTATATGGAATATAAACAGTTTATCTTCAATTTCCGTCACAGGATTCCTGTACTGATGGTTCTGAAATTGAAACGGCTTGAAATTGACATGTAAATAGTGATAAATTTAATATACTGTAAATGTACATGTATTACTGGTTGCAATGAAAGATTCTTGACATCTAAATTTTGACGAGTCAAAGAAAGAACACTGAAGATTAAACTACTAATGTTTTGTTAGTTAAAATACCTATATACACAAGATGTCATGATTAATGCTTAAAATTCAATGATAAATTGATAAATATTAAAGTGGATACCGTATTATTATTATTAAGTTCTAACTTACATTCCTGTTTCCTGAGAGAATCGAGCACTTCCTTCAGTATGTCATAAGCCTCTTTGGCTGTTCCTTTTGACAAGGCTGTTTCCTGGTGGGCAATGTCGAGTGTGTTCTGTATCTCGCTTAGTGACAGATCTGTGATCAAATAGATAGGATAATGTCGTAGTTACAAATTTTGGAGATTTTCACTTGTACCTATAAGCTACAGGGCCATTAAAAACCTCAGGCTTTTCCCCAAAAATATGACTTCATGTGTTCCGATTCCTTATTTCTGAAACAACATCTTAAATCTGAGTACAATTGAAAATTTGTCACGATGTCTTAACACTATCCAGGTTAATATTAATATGTGTGTTACTGTGCATAAATTTGTGGACTTTGAAAACACTTTTAATTATTCAGATAGCATCCACAGAAGATAGTGTACCGGGTACATGTAGTCTAGACCTTGGCAGGGGGTGATGGGGGACAGGTTCCAATATGAACCTGGTGGACCCTGAGGGTTCTAATAAGAAATTGGTGAACCCTTTTATCTATATTTTCCCCCTGCCTCTAATTTTCGCATACCAAATATAAATTATATAAAATTATATACAAACACGCACGCATGCACGCACACACACACAAAACATGCACACACATGCACACACACACACACACACACACACACACACACACACACACACACACACACACAACACAAACACACACACACACAACACACACACACACACACACACAAACACACACACACACAAACACACACACACACACAAACACACACACACACAAACACAAACACACACACACACACACAAACACACACACACACACACACAAAAACACAAAAACACACACACACACACACACACACACACACACACACACACATACATACATACATGTTTTCAATCATATAATTATTATATATATACTAGCATATGTAATAAATCAGCGAACTTACCAGTTGAAAGCTGGTAGGCATGTAGATAAAGCAAGATTCATACTGGGAATAAGTCGTCTGTCCAGTACTATTCTCATTTACATGGAGGAAAACGCACAATGGAATACTTATGTCCGTGCACACTAGGTAACCAGAACACCATTCTGTTTCTGAGCAGGTGCTAGCACATTCGATTCTAGAAGAAATCCGCTCCTGTTCACTTGCTACTGTACTAACTATTGATGTCATATTATTTATCTCTATATCCATTTTAGCAAAATGCAGAATTCTGATGTCTGTTTGCAAACAGCGAACTTCGGATATGAAACCAACAGTCAGACCCAATAGAATATAAATAAACATATTAATTGTCTTCACTGATTTCGAAATTTACAGCTTCTTCAACTTCAATACGTGATCTGTTTAGTATGTTCCTCTTATGCTGTTAAATTTTAGTAGTTACTCTATAGTTTTTACTAACTAAAACATTTGTACATACATTATGTTAGGTTTTCTTCTCGAATGAAAGTTGTCTTGTAGAGTAGTGAACAAGATATGTGTTAAATTAACCAATGAATAATTCGTCACAAACAATTCTGGGTAGAATCGCTTTACTCGATGGAAATGTCATCTTGTGAAAGTTTTTATCTAGAAACAATCATGTATAGAGATACTAAACGTGCAATGGATTTTCCTTTATGCAGCCACATCACGTTTCAACCAATCTTCTAAGAGCTATGCGAGCACCATCCTGTTATGCCTTTATAATACTTGTTGACTATAGCACAGCATGCGCAAACACTGCGTCATATAACAGGCACAAGACATTAATTTAAACTCAGACAACAAAGCAATATCATAAAATAAAAAAAGGCTGAAGGAAGCTTTTTGTTTGGTTTTGTTCGAAGTCGCTATATAGTTTGGCAGTAACAAAAATACATCGATCGAATTGATACAATAGTTTTTTCAAGACAAATACAAATGTGATTCGGGGTTTTACTATAGTTTCTTTGTCGTCTCCAGCTCGCGTTTTAACAGTCTGTCGTCGACGGAAATGCATCCAGCACTATACATACATGTATAGGATTACTGTGATCACTTCCAGTTCAGAATGCATTGTCCGGTTTTATGACAAGGATATAGCAGCAGTATATATATCTATCTATCTAGTCCGAGTACAGTTAGGCCAATCCAGTTAGTCAGTTATAATTTATTTACGTGCATGTATCTAAGTACATGTATAAGGTTCACGCACGTCAGTCATGGTCATTTAACCGAAGGGGTCCTAAAGGTCTGAGGTTTTTTTTTAATACCCTGATATAATGTAGTTTATGGAATGGAATTTCTTAGTTGACAGATTTAATATAGTTCAACCGTCTCGACTGCTTGTGGACTAGTTGATGTCAGTGGATTGGAGCCGGTGTAATAGGAATAGAAGACCGTAGTAATATAGGTCCGACACAATGCATAATCATAATGCTATAGGACCTACATACATAGGAATCCTAGTTCAAACCAGACTTTTATATAACACATAGTTTTATTGCGCTTTTAATTTGTTTCATTCCGTAGAAATTTATTTTATTATTTAATCCATTTTGTTATGATATAATCGGACTTGCGTTCCTTTTACACCTGTGTAAAAGGAATAGAAGTTCGTATAGAATCTAAGTCAGAAACAGTGTATAACGCATACATAGGATTCTTACAAACTAGACTAACATAAAAAAAACACATTAATTTTTGATTTACCAAAGTTTTTTGTTTCTTTTTGTATCTATGATCCGTCATTGTCACATTCCCAAAGTTTCATGATACTTGTTTCATAAAATAACCTTTTTGGCTATTTTTCTGAGCAAAGCCGATGGACTACATTGCATCAAACATCTGTTTAAGTGACACGTCACATCGTAACCTGTGGATGTCTACCATAAAACTGCTTAACGCGTCCACGTCGATATTGTAATCATGATTAAATAGATCTTAGACTCAATAATGTGGCGTTAATATCAACATCGCGATAGTTGTGCTTGGTAGATACCATAATACGTGGAGCAGACGCAAACTTCCTCAACATAAAATGAAAATTTACTTATGGAAACTTGAGAAAATTAGACCCGTGAAAATGTTTAATTCGTTGTAATATTAAACGAAAGAAATAAAATATCACTGTTATTGTTTTGAATTGTTGTTTCCCCATTGCTTGTTCTTTCTAACCAATCAAAGGGCAATGGTTGGTACGTGAACGTGCAAATAATTAAAGTCCGAATTATTGTGTAATATTTGAAAATATTATGTTAAATTAATCCAAACAAGTATTATAACATCTGCTTGATATTATTCAAAATGCAAATGTACTCTCGCATAAACAAAGTTAGATCAATACTAAAATCATGTGTATCAGTGATATAAACCTAGAACGTGTCCTCCCATTGCTGATAACGATCTCATTTAACACGGTATTACAGTATTTTAACACAGTACCGTATGGTATAGCATTTCACCATTTTGAATACAACTGTACTATTATTACCTGTTGGAATACGTGGGTAGGCATATATAACATACGTACACACAATAAAAAAGCGTTACTGTAACACATTTCATTTCATTGTAAAAATAACTACCGTAATCTGCTTTTATTGAAAGATCTTTATGACACAGGTTGATGTAACACGTTTAAAGGGGGATTGTCGTAGGTGCAAAAATTGCTATGTGGAAATATATCCAAAAAGACGCTTATCCTGAAAATATGAGCTTCATCGGACAATTTTTCAAGTTTTTGCAGATGTTTAAAGTTTCGTCGCGATGAGCTAAAATACCGTTTTCAATGGCTTTGAAATTTGATATTTAGACTAACTGGTCCATGGAGAATCCCAATTTGCTACCAGTTTAAGTGCTGGGTGAATATGAGAGGAGCTATGATACCTGTATATTGAGGTTTTATTCATTCTCGATCATGTTTGGAAGGCAACATATACCACTAAACACATTACTCAGTAGTAACTGAAATCTATTTTCATTTCACATGGTAGTCTAATTGTTATTCTAGAAGACATCTGAACTCTTACACTACATGTTACTATCATGCATCACCAACAAAATGGACAAAATATATTTCGGGCATACACAAACTTGGTCATATCTAAATTGGTATAGGTTACACAGCTTAGAAACTGTACAGGTATGTTCTTTAAATGCCTATTAGCAAACAGTAAAAAAATTGGATATATTACTATCCTGTCTGTGGGAAAGTGCACATAAAAGATCCCCTGCTGTTATTTGGTAAGAGTAGCTTAATGTGGCGACAGCGTGTTTCCTCTGTGACTAAGTGTCGATATAATAACCGTGCATTTGATATCCAATAACGAGCACTGATTAATAATCAATGTGTTCCAAAGGTGTCATTAAACAAACAAACTTTTATCGTTACAATTGCCATATATATGTACTAGGTCGAACATTCAGTTAACTAGTTAGTAAAGCAATCAGTTTCCATTTGGCCATAAGATTAACGCATGATGCAGTAGGGTACCAATTGATTGTTAAATTAATTTGTGTATAACCTGGTTGACTCGTTCATCACATAATCGCGCTTCTCACTCCGACGTGGTGACTGATTCTCTTTACGTATTGCTTTGACATTTAAAATCCAGGACACAATATTTCACGCGAACTGTCGTTCTGTTTGCGTATCGGTTACGCAACTTGACATTCACGCAAACCGACAATCAGTTCCGAAATTAAAAGTATGTTCATTGAAAAATCAAGTTAACCGGTTAAGCCAAAAAAAATTATGTCATCTTCAGATACTGTCACAAATGTAATTCACGTAACCGGTTGCCTAGGTATAAACAACGTAAACAGATTTCCGATTACCTAAAATTTTGAAATATTGTCCCCTGAAAATCTAAATATTGTATTTCAGAATACCATCACTCTTCCTTCTGGTTTTCAACTTCCCCCCGGAACTCTCCTCATGAGAAACGAACAGGGTCAGCTAATGTTGGTGTCCACTACGAACCAAGGAGGTGCGTGCACCATGCCCTCTGCTGGTGCCAAACTACAGACTGTCCGGGTAAGTCACATCCTCACTGTATTAATCATTACACAAATATCATCTTCTTTTGCCCAACGTACATTAATACAACGGAAAATATGCAATTGTACTATGAGCCAATTTCTCCATATGTACCAACAATTTCAACATGGCAACAATTTCAACATGGCAATTTCAACATGGCAACAATTTCAACATGGTAGCAATTTCAACATGGCAACATTAATTTGTATACAATTTCAACATGGCAACAATTTCAACATGGCAACATTAATTTGTATACAATTTCAACATGGCAACAATTTCAACATGACAGCAATTTCAACATGGCAACAATTTCAACATGGCAATAATTTCAACGTGGCAATAATTTCAACATGGCAACAATTTCAACATCGCAACAATTTCAACATCGCAATAATGGCAAAAATTTCAACATGGCAACAATTTCAACATGTCAACATTAATTTGTATAAAATTTCAACATGGCAACATGAATTTGTGTGTATTAGCATCCAAATCTGTTCAATTGCTGACCTATTTATCGTCATGGATTTTTATCATTTTCTTTTTAATTATGTATAATTTCCCTTTAAAGAGTTATTTTTCTTCATTATACTAAATCACAAGTGTGATGTAAATATACCTTTACACCATGCGTCACAATACAATATTTACAGACTCGTTTATTTGGAACTATGGATAATAAATGTACAGTCAAACCTGCTTGAGCGGCCACCTGTATTAAGCAGCCACCTGTCTTAAAGGGTCACCTTAATATTCCACCAAATTATCAATTTTAGTGCATTCTGACCTGTATTAAGCAGCCACGTGTCTTAAGAGGCCACTTTTTGTTACTCTTTTGGGTGGCTGCTTAAGACAGGTTTGACTGTATGTGTATTTCGTTTGGCGACATATTTGTAATAATTGATAACCAATCATTGATGACATCATTAAAGGTCAAAAGGTCATGTAGCCACGACGAAAACGAACATTTCGCTTTTGACATGTTTTAAGTGACCTGTGTATGTTATAATGATCAGTTGGTAAATACAATGTGTCATTCAAAAAAGCCTTCCCACCACTTAATTTTGATTTAAAAATATCCAAGAAATAGTATATTTTAAAGTCACATTAACCCCTTATCCTTTGCATTGTTCCAATTGCAATTGAATGTATACACAACAACCGATCTTTCCAAGAAGTGAGATTCTGACCTTTCTTACTATTTAAAACACTGGTAGGATGTTGCACGGACAGTGTAGCGGTGGCGCGGTAAAGGGTGTGGCACCCCTTAAATAACTTGTGGGGTCACATTTTTGGCGTGTTATGTCATAATGACCAGTTGCTAAATAAAACTAATGTCATTCAAAAGTGCCTTCCCACTGGTTAATTTTGATATATACAGGAAATAGTATATTTTACAGCCAGATTAACCCCTTATCCTTTATATGTATGTACAATTATTAGAGAAATCATTGTATTTCTTCCAAGTGCAATTAAATGTATATACACAGCTACCAATCTTCTCAAAAAGTGAGATTTTGACATTTCTTAGTTTAAAACACTGACAGCATGTTGCAGGTCAGTTCAATGGGAAGGGGCTGGGGTTGTGGGAAGGAGGATACAGGGCACTCCTCAAATAACTTGTGGGGGCACTTTTTTCACCCTACACTCTAAAAAACGTCCTAACACAATGACTATCTTTTCCAGTATTACCCCATCAATATTCTATTCTACATGCTGCGCTAACACAGTTTACAATAAAAGAACAATTCAAATACATGCTCACCAAACGGTGTGAATCTGTAAAGAAACTTTGATACAGGTTTGGGAGCACACGAGTTCTGAAATCCTAAACCAAATATACGTGGTATACATCAGAGCAGTTATAATGTATGCTTAAGCATCATTGTAAACATCAGCCAACTCCAACAAACTAAGACTCAACATGGTTCAAACCTGGTTTTATAAGATGCGAAGTCAACCAACACCAATCGATGACCTGGAGAAGACAGCTAATATGCAATACCAATCGATAACATGGAGAAGACAATTGATATTCAATAACAATCGATGACATAGAGAAGACCGATGATATTCAATGGAAACCAATGACATTGAGAAAACAGATGATATTCAATACCAACCAATGACACGGAGAAGACAGATGCTATTCAATACCAACCAATGACATGGAGAAGACAGATGCTATTCAGTACCAAACAATGGCATGGAGAAAGATGTCCTTAGGTGGTCCACTGCATGTGTATTTTAAATTGCGTTTAAAAAACATCCCTCGACATTGTTTTTATTCATAAATATGTTATAACTAACTAGGTTCTATAGTAAGACGTATTAGAGTATATTTGTCTATTTACTCACCTACAAAGTTCTCCATGAAGGACACTTCCTTCCATGCTTCGTCGTCCAGCTTTCCATCAATGTTGATCGTTTTTCCATTTAGGTAATAACTCACGTAATTTCGGGGATAAGCAATCGTGCATGACGTTACTTCGTTAGCTTCATTCTGGCATTCACCTCGGCAGCTGAAAATAGACAATGAGTATAGCAGACGGTACACTGAAGAAAATTAGCCGCCATACCAGCCTTACCTTCAATAGGGCGAGCGGTCTGAAACTATGTGACTGGTACCGATCGTGTACTATCATAACACATTCATTTAATGTTAGATACAAACACCGGTGTCAAGACGTTGTGTCTCGGTAAATGTTATGAATATAGACACAAACATACACTGAAGCTTAAATCTCTTTATTTGTGTTCTTTTTGTTAATTAGGGGTCTGTATCTTTGTTGCTGTATATAACTAAAGTCTAACTGAATAGTTTGAATGTACTCACTTTGCTGTCTGTTTTACGGGTAAGCAAGAAGAAATGTTTTTAGCGAGACCAATGGAACACATTGATTATAAATCAGCGGTTATTGAATGTCAAATGCACGGTTACATCGACACTTGGTCACAGAAGAAACCCAGTGCCGCCACATAGGCTACTCTTCTTGGAATAACAGCAAGGGATATTTTATGTGCACTTTTCCACAGACAGGATAGCATGCACCACAGTCTTTGATAGAACTGTCGTGGATTACTAGTTGGAACGAGAAAGAGGCGAACGCTCTACCGCTTAGCTACTCCTCGTTCCGTTTTGATATTATAACACAACACCTTACTTGTACGTTCTATACAGTAGCGCAATCTTTCAAGACGGCGGTGTACTTTACCCAACAGCTATTGTATTCGTGTGACTAGCTAGCGTGATTACACTATATTATATACAAAAGACAACAGCATAAACAAGGCGACATACAAATAGAATGAAATGGAGTCCAGGGGCGGTATTTATCAAACAACTTAAGTTTTTCTTAAGTTTTGACTTAAGTTTCATTAAATCGACTCAGGTTATACAACAACGTAAGTTCCTAGTTACCAAAAAAATCCACAGTAAACAAGATTAAGTTTTTGTAGAATTCTTAAGACACCTCAGAAGGGAACTTAAAATGTAAGTTAAAAACGGCCAAAACATGTCTAGGTTTGTTTATTCACAGAACTGAAATGAAAATCGTAGAGACTTGTTTTTTCTCAGACTTAAGTCTTATAGTCAAGGGGCGGTATTTATCAAGCGACTTAAGTCAGAAATAAGACTCAAGTCTGAGAAAAAAACTTACGTCTCTACGATTTTGACTGAAGTTCTGTGAAAAAAACCATCTTAACTTTCCTTCTGAGGTGTCTTAATAATTCTACAAAATCTTAAGCTTGTTTACTGTGGATCTTTTTTTGTAACTAGAAACTTACGTTGTTGTCTTACCTTGGTCGATTTATTGAAACTTAATTCAAAACTTAAGAAAAACTTAAGTTGTTTGATAAATATCGCCCAAGGAACATGGAAAGTCCCGTGGGAAATTTTTGATAAAAGTATGCAACTACTTTGGATATATCAAGGGGATCACTATGAACAATAAAAACCATGATGGCAGTCTTTGAAACTGTTTGAGAATTTTTGAGTATACTTTTTTTTATCGTTCTTTGTTGTCCTATTGACAAAGGTTGCATAGTGGTTTGCTTTCGTCAAACAATTCCCTCTGGACTTCTTTTCGGTCTATATGGTCCCTGACTATTAAGTCGCTTGATAAATACCGCCCCTGATGGGTACGAGAGATACGCCGTGTTGACATAATAAGATAAACCTTTGTCTGAATTGTTTTAGATGGTAAACATTCTCAACAACGTCTGCTTGAACGGAAACTATAATGAACTATTCCCCACACCCAACACAAGTGAAACTGCCAACAGTCATCACAAACTGGGAATTACATACATCATGTACCTGTCCTTGCTACCACAAACCCAGAAATAGCCTCTGAATCCAGAAACAGCCTCTGAATGTCTACTATAAAACCTTTTGAAGTTGTTTACCCTTCGCTGAATGTTAAGACCTAATAAAACAACTTCAGAGCCAGAAGGTCACGGTTTTGTTTTAAATATAATGAACATAGCCTAAAGTATGTCAGATTGTATGATAATTATGTAAACATCATATGCTGGAGCAGATGCAATGTTACTCGACAAAATTGACTATTGGAAAGTTGAAGTAATCCGTTTTATGTTATAGCTTTGTCTAGTGACTTGTATCTTTTTGAATCTTTATGCAAAGATCAAGGTATTAAACAGATGTTCTACTTTCTGTTGTTTCTTGTATCTTAAACTCTGGTGGAATATGATCATATACTATGCAGGTAATTATTGAAAGGTATAAGACCATCAATATAGCGGACAGGAAAGGGAAATGGAACTTTTTTGCCAGATTCCTTTGTTTCGATTGTTCTTGGGTTCGTTAAAAATCCTCATTTCCTCAATAGCCCTATACATTATAAATCTTATTAGACCAGGGACAATAGCATATCACCTGGAACAAATTGGTAACACGCTGGACATTTCAGAAAAGATGCCTAAAAGTATGATAAATAGCTTTCCCGGGAATTCAAGATGGTGTCCAAGATGGCTGCCAGTTTCAATTTTTATCACATCTTTAGAACCGTACATGGTCGAAATCAAACCAAATTGTCTAAATATAGGTTGTCACACACAGGCAATCCAAAGAAACCATTTGTTAACTGATTAAATAAAGACAACTGTCCATAATCTAGATGATGTCTATGATGGGCGCCATTTTCTGTTTGACATGATAGAAATTCAAACGAAGTGTCTAAACATAAGTTTTTCTTTGGGTAGCTTCATAAAACTGGAAATGTAGAGAGACAAAATTTGTGAGAACTAGAATATAAACCCTTCTTTTCATCAATGTGGATCCCATCAACTCGAGCACAATCTATACTCCAGTGTGTTGTACACAAAAACCGTAAAAAGCATGGCTCTTGGACTATACCCCCAAATTTGACATACAATAACTGTCATGTCCAGGAAATAATTATAATAAATATTGTTCTAGTACTTACCTTTTGAGGTATGCACTCTCACTTGCTGTACTGGCAACAGATGCATCTCTTGCAAAGTATCCTATAAGAACACCAAGTCCTATACAGACCAGACCACAGACGACTCCGACCCCCGCAATGCACCTGCCTGAGTACTTCATGTCGGCACTCTCCGACGTATGAAAGTAGACAAGTCTAGCCTACTCACTATTGTTTATGTCACGACGTAAAATTACAAAATTAAAGCGGCGTTGACCTGTGAAAAACAACGCAGGGAAATAGGTCGGCGAAAGTTCAAGGGGTAATGTTACTTTCTGCGTCCATGCGTGAACATGTATTAACATCTAGCTGCTTGGATCTGCGCGCTCGCGTACCATCATCGCTTGACGTGTATGGGTGATTCCATGTAATGTGTCCCCATGGTCCCGTCCGAAACGATTGTTGTTTCTCTTTATGTAAATATATGCAAATATTATCAAATTTCATTAAAAACAGTTTCTACTGCAAATTGAAATTCCTAACAGTTGAATTATCCAACAACAGTGTTTTGTCTTAACTAACCAAAATGATGAAAAACAATCGTTGCGGACGGGACAAATACCATGGAATCGCCCGTATAGGGTATAAAGTACATGTTTGCGAAAATTCAGATTTAACATAAAGCAAACATCAACATCAGGTGGGTTATCAGATTTCTGTCAGTCAGTCGCATTGGCTTACGGTGCCTTTATCCAATGATGATTTAGACATCCCAGCCGTGGGTACGGTCCGCCACCCAATGCCGAGACTGTACCCAAGGCGAGTGATCAGATGTGTGTGTGGTAGCGTTGTTTTATCGCTTAAAGTAAACCTTAAATATAAAAAATTCTGCTATAGCAGATATTTTTTTTGTAGACAATAATTAATACAATCGAACCTCTAGCCACCTCTAGTTAACAACCAGTGGTTATACCCACCGGGCTCAAGACCGGTCGAGGCATTAGGATTTTGTTTATAGCGGTACCAGCTTCAACCCTAGTTTGCGTTTTACTAGACTCAATGTGTAATTATAAATCACTTACACCGACCAGTGTCCCACTATAGTATGTACTTTGTGGGAGAGTGCATATAAAATATCCCAAACTGTTTATTAATAATCAAAGGGTTTCTTCTCTCATGCTAATACTAACTTCTGTCCTGGGAGGGCAGTCGAGACAGCTGGACTGCATACCCAGGACAGACGTGCTTGAAGTTTAATATATATATATATATACAGGTCTCCAGAAAAAACACAACACGTCTCACTTGTTTAAAGGTTTATTTTTTAAATTTCATAACATTAATTAAAACTATTGCTAATACTTAACAATACTAACTGGCATTATGCAAGTATTACATACATGTACATTAAAACATCATGCGAAGTAGAACACTATGATAATTACCTTCCTCCACAAATATACATTTAAAGATGCAATTATCATTAGTTTATTTTTAATTCTTAAATTATGGATTTATACATTTCTGTACATTTTATGGAAGATTGATCATGGTCACTTCCGAATATAGTAGTAAATCATCATTTATTAAACGCAGCCATGTTTACATTTTGACGTGTGTCAAAACCACATATACATGTATCAGCATAATTTCTTACACCACAGTTATATACATGTAGATAGTCATTATAGATATCTTTTCAATTTCATCTCGCCACAATGTCACAGTAATATATCATTTCTGTCAGTTTCATTTCTATTCTGTTTAAATTGGCATGTTTTCATTGTTTGAGCAATGTAGCGCACTATACCTGTTCCTGTAAGCTACAATTTATATTACAACTCGTGTTTTAATGGTACATTTTTTCTAACTTTTGCTCTTTATAAATATACAGTCTCTCACGGGAGTTCATTTAACAGTGTCTGTATTACTAGTATATAAAAACTAACACTTTAGTGACTGTGCATAAATACTTTGAAACTTTATTTCAATACACCCAGGTCGTCACACGACAGACAGAAGACCTTTTGCAATCTGTATACTGTTTTGAAGTGGATGAGGAGTACGCCATGTTCGCATTGCTTTTCAGGTAAAAATATTACTCCCCAGTTGATCAGTCTTCCTATTTTAAGATTAGGATAGGTTGGAAGGGCAAGAAGCCCAATCCTAACACTGTTCAGTTTGTGAAACATATTGCTATTTATGTCCTGCCCCTCAAACTATTGATAATATTATAGAGAATACTACATACGTGACCTTTAAATAACATTATCTTACGATAAGTTGTTTCAAAACGAATCTAACTAGCGAAAGCAAGTTACACACGTTTTTAAACAACGAGTTATAAAATAAATAGTACCTATTACATGTACTTACATTGTCTGAAAAACATCTTTTTGTTACTAAAACACAAATTATTATGAGAATTAAACAATCAGCTTTACCTGATTTTCACTCTAAGAAAAGACGTTATTGACATGCACAGGTTCTTGAGTGGTAACATAGCAATAGAGACAGCCAGGTTTATTGCTGTTGTTTTGGACATTTATAGTAAAATGTGTAATGCGTATAATTTTATGAATGAGAAAGTAAAATTGTTAATGTGTCATGAAAACTCGGTTATGTTCTGTTATAATCAATCGCATTCCAGAACAGAACGTTCAAGTGAGCTTATTTGTTCTAATATTTCTCACCGGCTAAATAAATGTTCGTATAGGTTTGATTAAAAAAGTATATATATATACAAAAACAGTTAGTACATGTATTTAAAAAAAAGGAATATATGTAGAACAATAATAAGTTTGTGTCTTTCTATGTAGCTCTCAACGCACAAAGTCTATTCCATCATACACTTATGCCCAAACACACAAGGCCAACAATGCCTATAAACTGAGATATTCTAACTGCATACAAAAAGCCATGCCATTATCACTCGTATCACAACATCATGGGTGTTAACAAAAGTGAATTTGTGTGACTGAAAATTTATTATAATTTCAAGTTTTGATCCTCTATTTACAATGTATATATAATTATATATATATAAAATTACTTCCAAATTTTATATATTTTTTTTAGAATTTCTTCCACGACTGAATTCCGTCTCCTGACTGACAGTTAACACCCATGCAACATATTATGATATCGTGTCGTTGAGTTTTCAGTAAATATCATCAGAGTTATCTCCCATCCACAACTTCCTGTCGGTGCGAATGTGGCCTTCTTGCACGTCATCGTCCATCGATACCACAGTGGCGACAAATCCAGTCCAATCCATTTTGATGGAAACGTCTTTAATACACAGTGAGGACAACACATATGGCGGCAAACTGAGGTTGTCTACCTTGTCGGTATAGCGACCGAATACAGCGTTGTATGCCTGTAACACAATGCATAGAAGTCATCAGAATACACTGAATCATCTTCGCTAGCCACGAGACTTTCCATCCATAAACCAGAGTCTATTAATAGAAGGAATCGTACACCTTGGCTAGCGAAGATGACATTGAATATGTTATTTACAAAAGTATTGAATTGTCGTCTAACAAGTTGGGCCGAGAATTATCATGTTTATATTGAGGGGCAATCTGGTTTTCGTTCTGGTATGGGGACTGTTGACAATATTTTTGTGTTACAATCATTAATTACTCATTACCTAAACAATAATAAGAAATTATTTTGTGCTTTTGTTGATTTTTCTAAAGCATTTGACTATGTTGTAAGAGATAACCTATGGTATAAACTTATTCAGATAGGAATCCGAGGGGAAATGTTAAATATCATACGCTCGATGTATAGCCATACTAAATCATTTGTTAAATCATTAAATACAACATCTGAACCTTTTATTTGCAACATGGGCGTGAAGCAGGGGGAATGTATTTCGCCATTTCTGTTTGCTATGTATATCAACGATTTGGAAGAACATATCATACACAAAGGTGTTAAAGGAGTTGATACTGGCATGTTGAAGCTGTTTATATTATTATATGCAGACGATATTG
>JAULBR010151574.1:0-17325 GCA_032355825.1 Melanodrymia aurantiaca | reverse complement strand
TATATACATATAAATGGTGTTTTGTTGCTTCTGTTTATAATCAAAATGATGTGGCTGACGGAAAAGAACGAGAATATAATTATATCACAATCCACGCGTTGGGATTACTTTTATGTAATTGTTAGACACACATACTATGTCGCTCAGTTATAGCGGATTGAGAATGTAAAAAATAAATCGGCCATAAATCGCTATATATGCCTATAACATTGTACGCTATATAATGCAAGCCTAACGCAACTAACGATGCAAGGAAGCACGAAAGGAGACAACCAAGTTTTTCGACACTATTGTAACTGTGTGTGTGTGTGTGTGTGTGTGTGCGCGCACGTGCGCGTATGTGGTTGTGTGTGTGTGTGTGTTGTTAGTGTGTGTGTGTGTGCGCGCGCATGCATGCGTGTGGGTGGTTGTGTGTGTACGTGTGTGTGTGTGTGTGCGTGCGTGCGTGCGTGCGTGATTGCGCGCGCGCACGCGTATGTATGTGAACACACACACATCGCCTTTATACATATACATGTATATTGAAGGTTCACTTTTTGAAGAATAACAAACCCTCCCACATAGAAACCTAAAAATAGGCCTGAATAACCTAGAAGTGCAAAAATCCAACAACAACAACAACAAACAAAGGTACTTTTTATAATATTATTGGAATGCTGATTTTTAGGATAGCATGGTACAACATATTATATTATCAACATAAAGAACACATTCTGTAATCTCTGGAAAATTATAATTGATAAATAGTATAGTAACAAATTTGTAAATATGTTTAGTCAACATTCAACAACATTTCAATATACTATTCTTTCATTAATCCATAACAATATTGGAAGATTTTTAACTGTAACATAATAACAAGTAAAGTATTATAATATTTGTAAAAATCATATCTGTGTGTATACATATCTAGAGATTATGAAAGAGAAAGAGACTGAGAGAAATGTATGTATATTTTAATGTTTAACTTTTATTCTATATAAAAGTGCTTAGGGAAAAAACCAAATGAATTAGTGTAATAACCTTGACACACCAAATTAAGTGCTGTACAATACAGATCATTGTATATTGATTTGGTAGGTAGGTAGGTAGGTATACACCACTTGTCTCATTACTAGTTAACAAAGGCCATGGTATGTACTGTCCTGTCCAGAAAAGTAAATATAAAAGATCCCTTGTTACTTATGAAATAGAAGTAGCCGGTTTCCTCTCTCATATTAACATTAACTTCTGTTCTTGAGAGGTAGTCGAGGCAGCTGGACTGAGTGTTCAGGATAGATGTGCTTGAACATCAATTGGATATAATCGCATAAATAAGTTATAACTAACTTGGCCTAGACACACCAAGTACCCTTGCAAGAGGTCATATTGTGGGGAATTCTAACCAGGTCTAACATTCTAGATTACCTTGCATCGTGTATTTGCCAGTGTATCATTGCTATACAGTAATACAATACTGACCCTGACCTGTAAACATGCTGGTCAATTCACATGTTGATGGAGCCTCAAGTAGATTAATTAATGCAATTTGCTATCTGTATTTGTGTATCTTGACGGTATTTGGTATTTGTATATCATGAGATGGTTTACTCAATGTGGATTGATGCCATTTGAATTTTGATGTGTCAATGGTATAAGTTCATTTTCAGCTTTGTTTTTATTTCTTTATACAGTCATTATATTAATAATACATACATAAAATAAATGGAGGTACAATGGGTAGTACTTTCAATACATGATTAATGAATCATTGTCAATATATTCACATAATTCATTTTAAATGCTTTGTATTTCTGCTACAAAAATTAATATGCTAAAGATACAATTTAGTATTTTTACTATAGATACAGAAAGTGATTACAGTACAAAATCACATTTTCAAATAGAATTCCAGTATATGCATGTATGTACTTGTACATAATTATACTGAATGAAATCCAGCTACAAGTCTCAGTCAGAATTAAGTCAGACTACAAATATCGGTTGGAATTTATTCGGACTATAAGCCTGGGTTGGAATTTATTCAGACTCAAGCCTGGGTTGGAATTTATTCAGACTACAAGCCTGGGTTGGAATTTATTCAGACTACAAGCCTGGGTTGGAATTAATTCAGACTACAAGCCTGGATTGGAATTTAATCAGACTACAAGCCTGGGTTGGAATTTAATCAGACTACAAGCCTGGATTGGAATTGAATGGGGCCCCAAGCCTTGAATGGAATTAAATAATAAGCTAAAAGCTTGGACTGAAAATAAATCGGACCACACTTGTACAAGCCTAGGTTGAAATTATCACCTACAATGTACATATTCCTGATAAAATCTGCATAAAAACAATAAATAACACTTTTATTAATTTATCAGATATCTTCGTTATCTTTGTTATAATTGTCACATTCCAAAATGAAAAATTAAATGTGGTATCAAAATAAAGTAAATGACTTAAATAAAATATACCGGTAGATAAATAAATGCTCTTTTATGGAATCAAATTTCAAAATGACACTAAATGTTCAACTCCAAATAACATTTACTACAACAGCAAAAAGAAAATAATATATAAAAAAAATTTGAAGTCTATTTGATAGACTGGTGCGGGCATGTTCATGGCGGATGCCATTGGTGAGGCAGGATATGCTCAACTTTTGCAAACATTAAATCTTCACTACTTTGGCTGTGCATTGTGTGTACGTTTACATACCATTTCGACTTTATTGTAATTTCCTTTTGACTCTGCCTATGTCAATGTTTGTCGTTTATATTTCAACAATTCAAAAACATTTTAGTAATGTTATCAGTAGCGTAGGAAGATGGCAAATATTAATTAAAATGTCTTTATTATTATTATTATTATTATTAGTACTGCGAAGTACATGTATATTGATCTGTGAAACTATCAGGATTATAAGAAGAGATATAGCAAATTATTATGCAAGCAATATCTCCTGTGAAAACCACTATTGGATGGTACCGGTAATACAATAAAACATAGTGATTATAAACTGACATCAAATGAAGTAAAATACTTCTTTGCAGTACTCTGTGATTAAATGCAAGAAACAACATCATAAACAAAATGCTAATATGGCAATAAATATTAGCCTCAGAATAGAGATTACTTTGTTGAGAGGATAGCACATACTACAGCCTTTGATGAACCCGTTGTGGATCACTGGTTGGAATGAGAAATAATCCAATAGGCCCACTGAGCAGGCAGGCACTCTTGCTCCGAGCTACATGGTTGTTATATGCATAATATATTTTCCTACTAGTATATTATAATATGGTAGACAAGTTTGTCAGTTACCAAGTAGGAAAGTTCAAAATATTTCTTCATTCCATTGCAACATTTTTGTTAATAATTTTCAAGTAATGAAGGCTACTATAATGTTTGCTTTTGTACTATTGTCTGTGTTAGATCAAATATGTGAATGATTTTATAAAATTATAAACCACAGTCCAAATGACAACTGTGGGGATGTCAAATATATTTAACAAACTGAGCCCTCAGAAGGATGCTATCATTGCAAATATTTGAACAGACTGAGTCCATGGAGAAACTGGCGTGTCTGATGGCAATAAATCATGTTGTATATCTACTACCTGTAAATGTGACATGATATATGCACGATGTAGATAGTGGAGAGAAAACTCACAGCTTTCATAGAGATTAATTTTACCAAAGTGCATGAACAGGTACGATAATGCTGTAGCATGGGTCAGGATAGGGAAATACATTGAAAAGACTGAGCCTCCTTTACAATTATCACTTTGCTAATTAGACAAAATTACCAATGCCATTTTCTTTGTTGTTCTTAATATATTATACAAGTGTCTTTTGTATCTCTTCAATAAATAATGCAGTCCCCAAAACTGCCAAAAAAAGGTTTACATCATGTTTGTCTAATAACACCATTAGAGCATGTTGATCAATATATCAGCAGCGGTCTGATTTTGATACCTAGTCCCAGAAGAAACCCACTGCTGCCACATAGGCAATACTTTTACCTATAGAAGTAATGGATATTTTATATGCACTTTTTCATTGAAAACAGGCAGTATATTACAGTGTTGTAGATATGGTTATTACAGTACAGGATCCACATGAAGTAATCCTCTGTAAATAGATAGAATAGTCAAACGATTATACCAGCCATGCAGTCTTAGAAAAAATAACAACCTTTAATGTACTTGTCATGTAGAACTGGAGAAAATCTAAATAAATGTTGTGTTTAGGTGGATTGATTCTGCAATGTTTAGCACCTATGGTAGATCCTTTAAGGTCATAAGGCTTGCCACATACAGAGCGAATTTATTAGTTCTATTCAATCGAAGTGTGATTGATACAAAATTTAGACAATATTTTCATCTGTCGTAGATATTTTGAGCTCGTCATAAACTTGTACTTTATAATGAAAACCAAATACGCTTGAGGAGCGGGTTGTAGCACAGAGCAAGAGCATCCACCTGAGGCTCTGTAGGTTAAAGGATCAATCCTCCTCAGGGAAACCAATGGGTTATTTCCCATTCCAACCAGTGATCCATGACTGGTCTATCAAAGGCCATGGTGTGTGCCATCCTGTCTGTGGGAAAGTGCATATAAAAGATTTCTTGCTGTTAATCGAAGAATAGCGTATGTGGCAGCATCAGGTTTCCTCTGTGACCAAGTGTTGATATAACCATCCATTTGACATCCAATAACTACTGTTTAATAATGTTGACCACAATTAATATTATAACATTCTTGTCAATTGATGTTTTACCTGTTATATTATTTATCTTCAGTCTAGAAGATGGTTGGTACAAGTAGTCATAATACAGTCAATAATTCATATTATGACGTAGTATTCTGTATAGAGTTTTTACACTGAATATGCCCATGCTCCATATATGCAAATGGGAAAAAGTCCAGAAATTATCCGATAATAAGCAAATTTACATGATTAATGGGTAGCAAAGAACAACGAGGATGGAAAGTTTAAAAAGCATCAATCATTTCCCACAGAACAATTTAATAAGGATGAAATACTAGTAGACCACAAAGTATGAAATTTGTCCATAAATGCTGAAAATGGTCTTTTTCAAAGTTTTCAGCCATAAAAATGACAAAATTTTGCAAAATACAGTTTCAGGTGTAAATAGATCAATATAGATGTTCAAATTAAATGCAATTGTAATTCACCAGAGTATGATTAAGTTTTCATTTATGCCTCCCATGGATTTTGTTTTCGTTGTTTTACTGAGACAAGAACTGGTGACCTAATTACTACTATAAAACTGACTTCATTATCAAGCTGACAAAATCCCAAGGAAATGGTTTCAGATACTAAATTAGGTTCCAGATTTGAAAGTGAATTAAAGGGAATGTTATATTAAGTAGCCTTTGTGTAATGATTTCATATTCTGAAACTAAAGACAGTTGGTACATTGGAGGTAATGTTAGAAAGACATTCATGTTGTAATGCAGATTAGATTTTGAGCCATTTTGGATAACTATAGCTGATACAAATACACAACCAACAAGATTTGGTTGTTGAATCAGAGACATGGTCACTTAATAACAAATGAATAAATAAACAAAATGTGGTTACATTTGTTAGGAATATATTATAATAGACATACATACACATATTACCATCTTTGCCATCCAAGCATTCATATGTCACTATCTTCCCATCATACCCTTTGCTAAAAGAAAAACATTTTATGGGGCAGAAATTCACACATCACAGCAAGAGCATGAATCAAAATGACCATGAATCAATGCTCACATTTACACTCATTCCACTTGTATGAAAAACTATATTGTTCGGCTCTTTTAAGGCCTGCAATATACATGTATGTATCATTTTCATTCAACTGAATCAACAAACAATTGCTTCTTTTTAAGCGAAGGGTATAAAAGGATGATAAACTGACTACAAATGTTCATCTAGGTAGATGATATATCACAGTCTCACAGCTCATTATGCAGATAACATTATATAATATATGACTGAGCTTATGCAGATTATTTGATTAAATATATATATATATATATATTAATATATATTATTTGCTCTCTAGTGTTTTCAGAGTTTTTATCAACATGCTTAACAAAGAAGCCAGGTTGGTTGCCTGTCGCATCAAGTACATCATGTGTGGATCTTGTAGAGGTTTGCCCACAGCAGCGTTTGCGGCACTGACTGTGCTTCTGAAGGCATTCGACACCTTGATCACCTCGGCACCCAGATGCTGACCAAGGTATGGCGACTCCATCATCAGCATGACAGCCTGTGAGTGCAGGAATATCTTGGCGAGCGAGTGTATCCCACAATGCAGGTTTGCAGCCAAACTGTCACGAGTGCGAGTTGCACTACTCACCAGCATCTTTGCATCATTCACAAACAGTTTTGTCTGGTTCATCAGTTCCTCTTTGCAAATCGCAAACTGTCTAGGTTTGCGGTCAATACGTGAAGTCCTGAGTGATTCCATCGTATTCTTTATATCACCAAGAAGTCTTTCAACATCGTTCGATGCCGACTCGAACCCATCGATGCCATATTTGTTTGATAAGACATACTTGACCGAATCTACAACTGTGTCACTTACAACCGAATAACTACTGTCTGCAACAGATCCCTTCCTTGTCCTTGGAGGTGCAACCGGATCACCTGATGGAATACTTCCATTCAGTGTGCTATAATCCACTGATTTTGGGACAGACTGACTGTAATCAACAGTGGGAATCTTGTGTGGGGTTGATCCAGATTCTTCCTTAGATATTACTCCTAGATGACTGTCTCTCACTGAAGTCACAGCCCAGTCGGTCTGACTTGAAGTTTCTACACCTTTTTCAACCCTTTGACTTGGAGAGTTAGACTGCGCTAGAGACATCTCTCTAAGACAGTCGAAATTAGAAAAGTTTTGATACACCTCCTCATCCTGAGAAACACTTGTTGTCATAGTGATTGGGCGCCACATCTTTATAGTCGCATAAGGATTCGCTTTCAGTTTGTCTCTCTTGGTCAGCATGGCGGTGTCATCTTTGCTGTTATTTTTCTTTCTGCTTTTAGGCTTTTCCTCTCTTTTTGGTGTGTAGTCATCCTTCAAAGAATAGCTTTCTTTCGTAGGACTCTTCTCCTCGGATGCAAATACAGATGACAATGCTTTCAGTGGACCCGTCTTTTTCGACTTGCTCTGAAAGATTAACACAAACAAATTATTTTGCTGATAATCAATATCAGTATTAACTAAATACTCTTCATTAATTAAAGGAATTAAGAACAGAAGCGAAAAATTATGTAAATTCATAGTTGATGCTAATTTTGTATTGAACTGTATTTTAATTAAAACATAGACAAGACTGAAAAGTCATAAAATAAGGTTCAGAAAAAATATTTCATTAATGTTCATAAAAATTAGATACGAAGACAGTCAATACATAAAAATAAATGGTTTTACTTCTATCTGTGTACAGACATTTAATTAACAATAACATCAGTTTCCATATTACATTAAATATAACATTACCAAATACATAGTACTCATAATTGCATGTTTCTTCATATTCATGCAAGAACATAATGGACAAATACTAGTATGTACACAGTGTCAATACAAATTAATGATTTCGTGTTTCTTTTTGCAACAAATAATTAAAATACTAATATCGAATATCGAACATCGAACAATGCTGAAAGAGAAATTTAGTTAACAGTGAAAGGTTTCCTGAAATCAAACCCAGCATGCAGCATTACTGGAATTAAAACATAAGGTATTTAGTTATAGAATTAAAAAAAACAGTGTATTAAGAAACAAACCAAAATTAAAAGTATGTGCATTGTTGTAAAATAAAAACCATGACATAAAACCATAATACTAAGTCTTATTTCAAACTGATATACAGAATACTGTACATAATTAGTGTATATATAAATACATTATATAATTGTTAATGTAGGTTAAATGATAAGAGAGAAAAACAATAAAAATTTACTTCATTTTGTATATTTTAATTTATTTATTGCTATGTTTGAATTGAAAGCATTAATTTTATTGTAAGAATCAGTTTTGTTGCAGTTCAACATGGTTTTTGTTTACTTTCTAATATTCAAATGATAAATATAATATTACATGTACTAATGTTCGGAGGTGAAATACTAGTAGGTCTAGTGATACTGACTCTTGAAGACATGTGATATAGTGATCACATGATATATTGATTACATGATGTATTGATCACATGATGTATTGATCACATGATGTTTTGATCACATGATGTTTTGATCACACAATGTATTGATTACATGATACTTTAACCCTCATAAATATGCAGCATTGCTACACCTTTTTTTGTCTTCGATCTCCATTCCTCAAAATCATTTTTCTTATCTTACAATAGTGTTTAGACAAGTAAACAAACTTTGCTGAGTGAAAAACAACGATGCTAAATTTAAGATAAATAATATTGCGTAGTGAAAAACAACTGGCTGAGTGAAGAACAGCTTTTTGTAAATGGTAACAACTTGTTAATTTAATAATTAAATCAATAATACCATTACATAACACAAAACTGCAATAATAATATGCTGGAAAGTTTAATCCAGTTTGATCCTACTACAATTTATTGTGAAACTAAAATTAGAGGTAATAGTCATAAAAAAAACCCACAAAATATTTCAAAAACGATGTTAACATACCCAGAGAAATGACATTTTGTTGCAAAGTGCAAAGATACAATCTGAAAGGCAGGCAGATCTGGACCCTGTGTGTATATATATATCATAAAATGCTGGCTAAATTATGGCTATGGTAAGTCAACAAGACTTTATTACCAGCCATGCATGTGACAGACACATTTCACGCATCACATTTTATGTAATTTATGACACCTTCACCCCTTGAGAGTTTATTTGAGGACAATCTATTCTTACAATACAATGGTCTATTCATGAAATAAACTAACTTCATACATAGGGGTCATTCAATAATTATGTAACACAAAATCTCAGATTTTTACCCTCTTATATGATTTTGTAATATTAATTTAAGAAATCTAAAATTATGTAAATCTCAGCTCACCCACCCTCTACTCCCAGTGACTGTGACGTAATTTGCATAGCATATGACCGGCTATTATTTCTATACTGCACCCTCTCTAATTACAATCGCTGAATCCACAACTGGTTTATGTCATATTTTCTTTAAGCCTCATTTACATCACTTACAGTATACTGCAAACTGCGTAATATTCATGGCTATAAAGTTTTGCAATTTTAATGGAAATGATCAACACGTGATATGTAATTTTCGTGTTGCAAAAACACCATTGTTGTCTCTTTAATAGTTATCATTGTTATAAATTATTTGCGAGATGGTAATTTTTGCGGTTTAGCTACAAATGCAAAAAACGAGAAAATTACAGATGCATAAATAATACCAGTTTTACAATATTCCCTTTGACCCGACAAAACGAACGCTATTAACGTACCTTGAACATGGTGATAAGTAGATGAACACACAACTCAATGAACAATCTCCAGTACTCAAGCAGAGTAATAATGTGTTCAAGTATAACCTTTTAACAGAAGTTCATGGTATTAGCATATTATTGTGTGGAGAGGACATGATGAAAGTGCCGCTACCTAGCATGTGCTGGCTGTTGTCCATCACAAATCAAACACTGACGATCATCTCTCCTGCCACCCTGTCACTGCATTATCGTGACACACAGAGCATGACATAAGTAAAATACAACAGGATCTGTTCACCATCTGGTGATAAAAGCACACATTCCTGACTACTCCTCACAACACTGGACAGTCGTATAAAAGAAATCTTTAGAATAAGTATTCGCATTCAATTTAGTCATCTTCATTTTACTACAAGTGCATTCGTTTCAAAGATACAGATAAAGATGGTGAAACTGTATTATGGAGATGAAAGGAAGGTTGTACATGTATGTGTTACAACTGAGTACAATAGCTGTTTTGAAGCAGAGCTATGGACATATTAACTCATTCACTGACAGACAAGATGGAGAAACTGAACTGTGGTGATGAAAAGGTTGTATGTGTTACAACTCGAGTACACTAGCTGTTTTGAAGAAGAGTTATGGTACATGTATAATTATCAACTAATTCACTGACAGACAAGATAATGAAACTGTACCGTGGTGATAAAAGAAACCTGTGTTACAACTAGAATACAATAGCTGTTTTGAAGAATAGCTGTGACATATTAACTCATTGACTTACTGTAATGACAAAATAATTACTAGAAGAACAACAATATTTAAGAGCACATGAAAAAGTCTCACCACTCAGTACAGTTATTTGTTTTTATTGGTAACTTAAATTAATGTGTATACATTGAATGCTTGGGTTTATAAAAATACTATGAGAGAATCTGATGCTTAGACCTTAGTGAAGACTGGTGAGGGAAATCAGGAAATCTTAATAAAGATTTCAAAACATCCAAATTTGAATGTTCTTAATTCGATTGGCATCAGATATCAAAGATAATTTTAAAAGTCTGCGATTTGTACAAACTTAATTCAGTAGGCTATACTTTTGACTGCATTCACACATTATCATCATTTCAATGAAAACATCAAGGTAGTGCAGGTGCCACCAGATGGGTAGGATACATTCACCTTCTACAAACAGTGAAACACTAGGTACAAACACTAGGTACAAACACTCGGTATCATCACTGCTTTCAAATGCTTTTGGTGCAATTCATGAGTACACACACACCATCTTGATTTTGTCCTTCAATTCTAAATACTTCTTGACATTTACCTGAACCTACATTCCTCTAAAGTATTCCTGAAAACAACTAAATCTTCTCCTTTCTAAAATTCTGAACAACCAGGAAGTACAAACAAATATACATATATTAACAGATAAAGGGTTAAATACTTTGTTGACATTAAGTGACCCTTAAATATGTAAACTCACATGTATCTTGAATACTAAGAGTAATTCAATCTTTTTTTAATATAATATGACAAAGTTGAGTATGATTAAAACTGTGTCACATGACAACATACATGTACTGTACAGTAGGTGGATAAAGAAAGTGACAATGGTGGGAAATGAGAGCTTGGATTTGAGTGAATAAAGCACGAGGAAAGGTCACTGCAGTGATCCATGAGACAACAGACAAGAGACTTACATCTTGTCATGTCGGAGCTACAGGTGACATTAGTCAGATGTCATACCTGTCCCTCACACCATACAGGTCACTTCTTGTCGTCTGTCTTTGTGATAATAATATACATAAAGAGAACAGAACTATTCTCCATGATAATTACATCAATAGTTTATATGTTATTCACAACATAAACTGAGTTTCCAGATCGCTGATACCATTCAGTGCTGTCTATATTAGATACAGAGGAAAGGCAATAAGGGTTTAACGCCTTAATCCATTTGGAGGATGTTGTAGAGGGTGCTGGAACTTCTCTTCTTCCTTTTCTTCTGCATTCAAATTTGTATGATCATGCTAGATGTGAAAAAAAACCTGATTCTGCGTGACCCAAAGTTTTTAATACATTCCCACACCCTCTGACCATGTCTGGTGTCTCAGTGTGTCATGTATAGGGAAGTCTTGGTGGATGTGCATCAGTGTTTGATATCCTGTACCACAGGGACTATTCTCTAGAACTGATACTGAACTAATAACATGCTCAGTCACTCGATGTGGGGTGGGGGTTGACCATGCACTGGGAAGCAGAATGACTTCATGTCATTTATACTGTTGTGTTAGCACTCAGAGATGAGGCGTGGAATCTAGATCAGTGCTTGAGGTCGATAGATCAATCCTCTTCGGTAGACCTGTTCATTCAGTCTGTGGTTCTCAACTGGTATATATCAAAAGCAAACAAAACATCCTCCCGGTACCGGGTATCCAGTAATCACATTTTGGTGATGTTTCTGTGTCATTGTGACTACAAAAGTCATAGAAGAAAGGTTGTTATTGCCTATGTACGAAATTAGTTTAATTAGCTGGGAATGTTTTTATTTATAGCATTTTTGATGATGGGAAGGGTTTTAATAAACAAATTATACCATTTTCTTGTTCCTTATTGCACTAATGTATGTTGCCTTTTTTTTCAATATTTAGTTATACTGTAGTACAAAATTAAAAAGACAAAATTGGGGATTTATCCACAAGAATATTGATAAAATAATGAAAAATAATCATTCAAAACATGAGGTTTATACAAAATTCTTAACTTAATGAAGAAAACACTTTCGTATTCGTGCTATTGTTATGACATATCCTTACCCATTAATTTGCCCCAACAGTAAGAATATTTTCTATAAGACATACAATAAATAACATTGAAATAGCATTTCCATCATGAACTGTGCTAATATTACCAACGCACATGTCATCAACACTATCTTAAATAACAACTTGTTTTGTCATGTTTGTTTCTAGAAGAAGATGACACAAACAAGCTCTATAGCAGTTCTATAGCGCGGCTCTATTCATGGTTTTAACTTTAACAATGTACAGCTCATGCTCATTCACACAAAGCAGGATAATATCCAGTCACCTATGGGTAAAAAAAAAATGCAGGCTATTTCTAACACTATTCAACCAATCACCTATACGTTACACTAGATATAATTATTACCAACACCATACACAATTCATGCACTTTAGCCACCTAAGTTCTATAACACCTGAAGGTAATCGGAATCGATCGTAAACTGAATATTTTATATGTACACTGTAGTATGAACTGTTTTGTAAGTCTACCACAGACTATAATTGTCATATATATATCAAGTTAAGAAATTGACAAGAATTATCTCCCCTTATAAGGAGCAAGGTAAAACAATTAATCAACAATTATAAACAATAGGCCAAAAAGGTAAAATAAAGAGAGAAAAAATCCTAAATATAATAATAGACGTGGCACCAAAGAAATAAGACAAGATTTATATTTGCTTAAAACACTGGTTGTGTTGAAGAGAATGCAGGTTTTTAAATTATAAAATTTAATCCATAAAATATCTTTTCACAAAAATATTGACTTTAATGAAATTAGTGACCGAATAAACCACATCCAAAATCAAACTATTTTCATTCAATTGAAGTGACCTTGATGAGCAATGGACTAAATCTAGGATTATGTTTTAGTGTACTAATCTATACACTAGTTACATTGTCCTGTATATTGTAATTTGATTATACTGTGCATCATGTTAAGTGTTTAGTTTGGTACCAATGTCAAGCATTGATTCTTTTAAATTCCATCATTCCACCATCTTGCTTGAACAAAACCTTTATTAAAATAGAAAACAAATCATTGGTTATTCATATTTAATAGCTTTCAAATTGGGAGTTCCCCCTAGATGCCTTCAAAGGTAATATAAATCTAATGATACATCTCGTGGGATTAGTAGTATACCACAGACAGGACATCGCATTCTATGACCTTTGGTATGTGAACTAAGTGTGACTTTTGATTAATACTATATTATGGAATATATAACCTACTTCTGTTGATAATTGGCAGACTTTTGGATCAATATATTACCCGCTTACACGTACAATTCCAACTCAGGGTTCAATGAAAACTCTTATCATAAAAACTGATAATTTTCCAACAACTTTTATTTAAAATATATATTCTGCAAACATCATTTCCATGCAGGAAATAACCATACTTTTTTTTTTTTAATTATTGCCAAAAATTCCTGATTCAGTTTCAAAACCAACTGTTACCTTCTCCTCTAACCACAACCAAAAATGTGTGAGATCATGCCAGTTAAACATGCAATAGATACAATACGTTACAACATACGGGGTTAGCTGACCAGTAGTTATCTGTTACAGTGCACAGTGCCAGCACTTACTGACAGATCAAGCCCTGACTTGATATCTCCATCCACAGTTAGCTGCTCTGACTTATCGTCAGGCATACTAGCGATTTCATCCTGAAAAATCACCAATTAATATCCACAATACTGCACATGTGACAAGTAAACTATTAACCACTAAACAGGGTTCCCGCTAGATTCGGTACCACAGCTTATGAAGATTATTTTAGTATTCTAGCTAGTCCATTGTGAAATCTTTTCCAGACTTTTAACATATTTTTAGATAAATTCTGATATTAATACCCTCTATTGTGGATCCCATTTTCGTTTTTACAGCTTAAACTGTATTACTGTCCCAGTAGTGAAATGTATTAGAATGTTTTGCTTCCTTTTTTTAATCCCTGGTGGAAACACTGCATATACATGTACAAATATACCGTGAACAAATCTGAAAACGTTTAATGTTAATTCACACATCACAGTAATGAGCATGTGACAGGAAGAAAAACTATACCAGTTTGTTGTACAGTGCAAAATACAAACTGTGTAAATGTAAATACACTTCAGACCTCATACTAACTCGTGTGTTGGTGTCAAGGGTTATGGAAAAACAGTGTTACACACCACACAAACCAACCTTATTTTGAAAGGGATATGTATAACGTAGCTGTAGAAAAACATTACTTTCGATGAATGATGTAATGAAACATTGGCAAGACATATACAATTCTAATCAGTTTTACACTGTGCATAAATGTCAATGTGTTTCACAATCCGAACAAAATTAGGATTGTGTTTGACACCCTCTCTCCCTCTCTCATCATAACATAAAACAATGATCAACTGTGGACAGATCTTTTTACATAAAAAGCAATCCAAACTTGGCATTAATCACCCTAACCCTTTTACACACTTCACATTGCAAAACACATTGACATTGATGCATGCTCCTTACTCATATATAATGGATAATCAACCAAAATTGTGGATTTATTTTCAATGAGAAGTTATAAACAATAAAAATCAAAAGTGGGCTGGTGTAATTATTATTTTTTTTTTTTAATATGCTCAGAGACTTTTTATTTATTAATAATAATAAATGAATATTTAAGTATTAGATTAAATTTAGTAATACATTTGTAGTAGAACTATGCAAATGTTATACAGCTGTAACTAGTACTACATTGTGTTTATAACCCAACCTCAGGCTTCTATCCTGATCCCTGAATTTACTATTTATGATGGAGAAAACTGGTTATAACACTACTTTATATCCCCCGCACCTGAACTTCTATTCATATAAGTCGCATGTTTATGATTTGTAAACGTCAAGAAATACCTAGAGTTTAAAACAGTTTAAACATAGTTACCTGTTGTGTAGATGGCCGAAGTGTTGTCCTTTGCACGGACAACGAATCATACATCAGCAATGTTTTCTTATCTCCTTTAGATCCTTCGTTAGATGTATTCACCACTGGCGTTCCACACTGCAAACTACTTTTTGAATATTCACTAACATTTGTTTTAGATTTCTCACCATTTTCAGAATTGTTTCCATCATTTGAATTTGAACCACGTCTTTTAAATTTTGCTAAAAGTTCTGAAAAAGAATTGGACCTATGCAAAGATCCATTGTTTTTCTTATCCTCGGTTCTGTTAGAAGAGGGACTGACTGGCCTAGGTTTTCTAACACTGTTTTTTCGACTCAACAACACATCCCTGTATTCTTTTAATTTCTCTTTCAACGATGCAAAACTATCTGCATGTGTAATTTCTTTCATTTCAGTCTCATCCGACGATGGTTGCATACTGTCATAAGACTGAGCCCGTGCTATATTTTGATTGCTTGCTACAGTATTGGTATTCAGGTCACCCGTATTGAATCGTTCGTAACTACTACTCCGCTTGCTGGGCCGCGCTCTCAGAGAACAGAAGCCGCTGCCTACATCAACAGGTAGAATTGATGGACGACTTCCCGTAACATCTTTCGATATTTTCACCCGAAGCGAACCCGTTTTAACAAAAGGTTCTTTTTTCACATCCGATGTTGAACAGAAGTTCGGTAACGATCGCAGCAGATTGTTCAACCTTTCCGACACTGTTGCTGGGGATTCCGCTGGAAGTCCAGACTTTTCTGGTTTGTCTGGATCGGTCTTTAAATGACAAAGAGAATTTGGAGGGTTAAAATGTCTTTGAATTGACTGCTCTTCCACATGTTTAAAGTCCAGAGAACCAGCTCTGCCAGAATTCACAAGTTCCTTTGCTAACTGCAGCGAACTTACATCAACAGACGCAGAACGTTTATGGCGGAATTTCTTTCGTTTACCTTCGGAAACATTTTTGTCCTTGCGGTCTGTCACAATTGTATCACTATGAACAGGGGGAACAACTTTAATATCTTCTTCACTGGGAGATTCACTCTCTGGTGGAGGAGGTATAATAAGCGCTGCAAATTCGTCCTCTAAATCCTGAAACAGTTTTGTGGTGGACTCCTTTTCTGTACCATGAGTGGTATTATTGAGGTTTGATGGTGGTGGTGGCAGCACAAATCTTGCAATAAGTTCATCAATATCATTGTCAAAGAAGTCCGGGCAATCTCCCACACTGGCAGACTTTGCCAGGACATTATGGGACGAAATGAACTGTGCAGCATTAACAACAGTGTGTGATTGTGAAGGTTGCATACCAGCTGTAATTGTGTGACCACTACCACTGGGTTCTGACCTGCGCTTTTCAGAAGCAGAAGATCTGAGAAGCTGTCTTGCATTCACTGGGCTACCATGGAGTGCTGGCCTCACTGGTACTGAAACAAAGATGGAAACAATCAAATACTGTGGAATGCTTGATGCACAAATAACAAGATATAAAATACATGTAGTCAAATCAGATTATCAAGAATGATACATTATTAATTCCATCAAGTATGACTTTTTTAAAATTTATTTAAAATTAAAAAACAATTATGTGCACAGGTGGGATTCGAACCTACTGCATCAATTTGATTGACACCATAACCACTCTGCCAAACCAGTCATTCTTATAAAAGAATGCTAGTGTAACAGTGTTTATGATGTGTACTGTCAAACATGTCAAATATCATAATAAATTAAAAATACATATAAGAAATATTCTTAAATATTCCGAAGGGGCACACAATTTGCTAAAAAAGTCACCTATTTGTCTACGTACCGAACTATGGTACCACTAATTGCAGGTGTAGATCTCATATAATTATACTGGTATGTAATTACCTATTTTTCTATGTACAGGACTACCACTAATTGCAGATATAGATCTCATATATATTGGTATGTAATTACCTATTTTTCTATGTACAGGACTACCACTAATTGCAGGTATAGATCTCATATATACTGGTATGTAATTACCTATTTTTCTATGTACAGGACTACCACTAATTGCAGATATAGATCTCATATATACTGGTATGTAATTACCTATTTTTCTATGTACAGGACTACCACTAATTGCAGATATAGATC
>JAULBR010151573.1:0-29378 GCA_032355825.1 Melanodrymia aurantiaca | reverse complement strand
AGCAAGGGGTCTTTTATGTGCACTATCCCATAGACAGGATAATACACACCACGGAATTTGATAAACCAGTCGTGGATTCAATTTTAAACAATGATTTTTTTAAATTACTTTCTCTCGTTACCATGTACATGTACTTTTACATTCAAAGACAAAGATAATGTTCGTTTAATGATTCCACTGCACAGCAGTAAAAATTAACTAAAATTTATTGGATGTCGGAAAGTGATCCGAATGTTCTCCTCTAATGCTGAGGGAATGAAGTGCAATGATATATGAATAGTTAAGAGGGGCGAACATTGATATCTCTTGGTTGGAACAGGTAATAACCAAAGGGGTCCACAGATGAGGATCGATCCGTCAACCTATGGAACCTCAGGTGGACTCTGAGCTGCACTCTCTTTTTGTAATGTACTAGTTTGGATGTGCACATGTATACAAATATAAAACTTATTAAAAGCAAATGTAACAAAAATTATTGTCAGCAGTCACAAGAAATCTCCTTCAAGCAATCAACACACACAAAATTATGAATGGAAGAAAAATATTATTCACTGAAAGCCACCAATACAAATCAAACCACCTTAATTAAAACACCTGTCGTATTCACCTGTACATAGGACGAAAATACATAACACGTTTATATGCAATTCTACCTCAAAGGGCCGGACACCCTTGGTTGAATCCTTGTAAAACTTTTTTGTTTTGTCCAATTCAGAATTTTTTAACAATAGTTGAACGGTTCTCCCCTCCAGTGATCCTATTGTCTGATTAGCTTTGTATTCGAGCGGTCTGCCGGTCTCTTCGGAGAACACTACCAGCGTATAACCTGACGGGCTAACCTTACTCCTGGCCGCTAGCTGGATTCGCAGGTCATACATAGGTATACTGAAATAAACAACAGGTATTAAGTATCACAGGTACACACACAGAGATCCACCTTTAATGACATACCTTACTACTACTGTCCTCCAGTCCCACCGACAGACTGTGTTTCTTCTTTCTACCAAACATGTTCACCTACACTACAGCTGGGACAACATGTAAGTGAAGCTTAGTACAAACAATACATGTGAATGAAGCTAGACTGAGAAAAAGCCTGGTCAGTGACTGCCAGGTGTATCCATGGGTGTGAATTGTCATCAGAACACAAGCTTGTTGTCTTCAACAGTAGGGGGATCCCTGCATACCTATAGCATTCACCATGTTGACTACCACACTGTGTGCTGTGCTGCTGCTTGCTGGTCACATGACCCCAACAACTGTCATACAATAGCTACACTTGCTAAAGGCAATTACACACTCAGGAATAGTATAACAAAAGCGGGGAAAACGTAAATGGGTGATAACGTGAATGCTTAGGTCTGTAAATAGTAAATCCACCACAGAGTATTGTAGCTTATTATGTGTTGTGGAGGGTATAATTAGCACATTATTTAGTAACTAGTGTTGGACAAAAAGCCACCTGTGTGCTATGTTGAGTCAGGTAGATCTATATACCAGTAGAATCATAATAGAGGTTTATGACCCACTCAATGGGATAGCCCGCTTCATCTCATACAGGTAGCAGTAAGTAATGTAGACAGGTGAATTGAGGAAAGTGACAGTTTGTGGTAAAACTGACACAGGTAACAATGGCACAAGTAGGCACAGGTAAACAGGGAACAAGCAACGTGTGTAACAATAACAGAACAAGATAAGGTTTGTTTGTTTAACAACACCACTGGAACATATTGATTATTAATCAGTGATTATTGGATGTCTAATGCATGGTTATATCGACACTTGGTCACAGAGAAAACCTGCTGCCGCCACATATGCTACTCTTCTTTGCATAACAGCAAGAGATCTTTTATTTACACTGTCACAGACAGAATAGCACACACCATGGTCTTTGATGGTGCAGTTATGGATCACTGGTTGGAATGGGAAATAACACAGGAGGATTGATATTTCAACTCATCAATACTCAGGTGGACGCTCTTGTGCTAAGCTAAGCTCCTTAACAGGGACCAAGTAACTTTGGTAAAAATGGCTAAAAGCAAGGTTACAAATGAAAGGAAAAAACAACAGCTACATTTGTTATTATCAAAAATGTGTTTTTGTCTCAATGTGTCAATTTTAATATACATTGATATTTTGTTTGGATTATAATATAGAGATGAAAGAACAACTAACTTTTAGCTATCGGATATCACTATGGACGAATCGTGTTTCTATCTCAATTTAGGAGATAAAAATGGTCTATTTTTATTTCAGCGGTATGTTATTGCGGATTAGATACAGCTAAATGTCATTTAAAACTTAACATGTCAGTGTGAGGTTTTAAACATTTAGCTGTATCAAATTCCCAATAACATTCCACTAAAAAGAAAATAGACTACATTTATCTCCATTCTACATGTACCATGACCAAGTATTTTTTGGGGCAATCTTTTTCGCGGAAGGTGAAAGTATGAAACCATGAACAGTTAGAACAGTTTTACAATTTAATTCACACTAATAGTATATTTGTTAGTAAAATATACATATATACAGTAACTAAATGTGTTTATAAAAACACTAAAGCCACATACATGTAAGCAATAGCAAGCTACATAATATGAAGTAACATGTATTTAAAGAATACTTGTACATTTTGTAGAACATGATTCCATAAAAATTATTATTAATGTGGACCAACCTCATGCTATCAAGATATTCTTGCAAACAGCTGATTTAGTTGCATCATAGTTTAGGATCCGTTTGTTTACAAAACACAGCATTAGCTTTGGCATGTACGTTTTACTGAAGTAATATCTTTTAATTGTTTAAATAAAGCATTAGGTTGACAGTAGGCAAGATAGCTTGTTTCATGCTGTGATTGCAGTTTTTGTAGCAGGCACAACATCTAATAACCGCTGATTAATAATCAATGTGTTCCAGTGGTGTCGTTAAACAAGCAAACTTTATCTTTATAAACTTTAACCGTTCTAGAAATATAGAAATTAATTTGAATGTTAAAATTGCTACAAATATCTTATTGCATGCCAGCACGAAAAAAAACATCGGCTATTGGGTGTCAACATAATGGAAAAAATCCACCAACAGAATGGCAACATCCTGCCTTAAAATTCACAAACCAATTTGATTCACCTATATTTAAAAAGATACAGTTTGTTTGTTTAACGACACCACTGGAACATCGATTATTAATTTGCAGTTATTGGATGTCAAACACATGGTTATACTTGGTCATAAAGGAAACCAGCTGCTGCCATTGTTCTTTGAAAAACAACAAGGCATATTTTATCAGCACTTTCCCAGACAGGATAGCACACACCACAGCATTTGATGGACCAGTTATGGATCACTGGTTGAAATGGGAGGTAACCCAACAGGTGCACTGAGGAGGATCGATCCGTTGACCTATCGAATCTCAGGCAGACGTTCTTGCACTGTGCTACATCCTGCTCTCATCTATATTTATGCCTTATAAACTACACTATCTGAAAGTACCCCTACCAGCCTCAGAAGTGCACTGATTAATGCATTGGGCTTCAGATTGGTAGATCTGAGTTTGAATCCCAATCAAGGCATATGGGATTTATGAATTTTAGTGCAAGATGCAACCCAGAGTCTGAACAGTCGGTGCTCGGCAAGGCTCAATGGGTAGATGTACATCCACTTACACAGACCTGTGTCCACAACTGGTGTAACAAAGGCCATGGTACATGTATGTACTGCCCTGTCTATGGGAAGTGCATATAAAAGATCCCTTGCTGCATAATGTATAGGAGTATCACGTTTCCCCTTTCATACTAACACTAACATCTGTCTGAGCAAGCAGTCAAGGACTGCATGTCCAGGACAGTCAAGGACTGCATGTCCAGGACAGTCAAGGACTGCATGTCCAGGACAGTCAAGGACTGTATGTCCAGCACAGTCAAGGACTTCATGTCCAGGACAGTCAAGGACTGCATGTCCAGGACAGTCAAGGACTGCATGTCCAGGACAGTCAAGGACTGCATGTGCAGGACAGATGTGCACAAACCTTAATTGGATATAAGCATGTAATTATGTATAATATAACTAAATACCCCATTGCTCCTCCCCCAAAGTTTGCTTAATATCATAGTGCCTAACCTGTCCTTGCCCTATCATACAATCATCTCATCCAACTCCACTCTTGAACCCCACATTATTAATATATATAATAGGCAGACATCGCTGTTTAATTATTTTTGTTTACTAATGCAAAACATTATATCTATTAATATGGAAAATATTTATATTGGATATAATTAAAAATGGTTCTGGTCTGACAGTTTTAATTGGTAACTAACTACATGTACCGGGTAGTTCAATTCTATGTGGCGGGGTTTAAACATTAGTAAAATCCTACATGGGCTGAGTATACAGTTAATTTTTAGCACTTTAAACCAGGTGCAAATGGTATTTACAGACTGAACAACTTCAAAACTATTATATTTGATTAATTAAGTTACTTTGTATACAGCTTTCCTGTTCTAGATAATATAATAATTATTATTAACCTCTTAATTCTCCATACTGATTTAATGTATTTATTTAAAAAATTAATGATTTTAGCAAATGTATTACACTGCAATGCACGCAGCTGGTAAAATCAAGTCATCTCTTGAGCTGTAGTTATTTGTACTTGAAAACCACAATGTTTCACAAATGTTTATTTAGGGTATGTAAGAAACAGAATACTACATTCGTGTCCCCTAAATATCAATTATCTTTCAACTCATTGTCTAAAAATGTATCTAATTTTTGCTCATTATACGTTTTGAAGCAACTTGTTGCAACATAAATAGAAATGATATCTAAGGGCCACTCGTGTATTATGCTCTATATATATCACTCATTTTGTACATGTTTTATCTACTTCAATTTATCTAAAACAATAAAAGAATGTACAAAATAAATACTGTTTGTTAATGCTGTACAGCAGTCTGCCATTTTGAAGATCAGTCACTCTCCCTTCCCGTCACTCTATAGTATCACCGAGTATTATTCCCTGTCCCTCTGCAAATCAGCTTTGGTACTTCCAGAACTACATGTACTTGTTATATTGAGACACAGTATGTATATCCTTTTTCCACTGAATATTTACGAGTTTGATTCATAAAACTGTTGGTGAGGTGATGTTTCTTAGTAAATTAGCACTGTCGGTGAATAAAAACTATGTATCCGAATGAGTTTTGTGCTGAATGCATCGGAATGAGTTTTATGTTGAATGCCAAGTTGACAGGGAATCTGCACATTCCAGACTTGACAAGTGTTGTAATATTTGTACAGACCCACCAGTTAACAGTGCTGTCTGTCAATTCATTACACAGTGAGTCCTCAAAACACCTGGCAGCCTGCACTCAGTTCATTATTGTTTAGTTAGCTATAACTATGTTCGTGTATGTATAATTGTTTAATTAGATGTGATTTTTTTATAACATGTATTGTACGATTAATGTTGTGATAATGGCTGAATACAGATAAGGCAAAATAAAGATTGATTGATTGATTGATTGATTGATTGATTGATTGATTGATTGATTGATTGATTGATTTGACTGATTGATTGTAAAACTGTACTGCATCTTCAGACAATAGCATGACTTTAGTTGCATGTTTTGGAGATCATTTTATATATCGTAGGCCGGGCAATTATACGTAATATAATGACATTTTGAAATTTCTGTTGATGTTTATGCAATTATATCGATAAACAAGGACAGTGCTTTCGCTTCGTTTATATGCAAATTCATTTGCGTGTGCCTGGCTTCATGCCTTTGTCACATGACTGATCACATTGATTATTACTCAGCAGTTATTGGATGTCAAACGCACGATTATACCGGCACTTGATCACAGAGGAAAACCGCTGCCGCCACATAGGCTACTCTTCTTCGTATGACAGCAAGGGATTTTTCATTTTCATTTTCTCACAGACAGGATAGCACACACCACAGCCTTTGATGGACCAGTCATGGATCACTGGTTACAAGACTGGTGAGTGATTCTCTTTAATAGTGTGCCATGGTAGAGTGACTGCGTATGCACAGGTCTGACTAACATTGATGTCGTATGCACAGCTAGGTCTGACTAACATTGACGTCGTCGTATGCACAGCTAGGTCTGGCTATTCTCCAGGTCTGATTACCACCAATCTTCAGGTGCTCCTCACCGCCTCACCGCCCTGTCTGCAGGTTTACCTCGCAAGCGGCGGGGTACACATACCATAATCCTCACAGTAGAAGTCATCATTGTATCAATATGAGACAGATCACTGAGACAACTTCTACCAGTCCATCCACATAGTTGAAATTCTTCATAATTTTGTCTTCTCCACATTAGTGTGCAAGAGAAATACCTCATTGCTTTCTCTTTGTATAACATTTACATATATTTACATGTACATGTACAGTGTTTAATATTGGATGTTACGTACAGTATTTTGGGATGCTACATGTGTACATTCATTTTATGCCACGCTTTTTATATCCCAAATAATTAGAAGTCGGTATGTGTGTGTGTGTACATTTAAGTTATAAAACTGTGCAAACCCAACCTTCAACACAGCATTAGCAACAAATCGTTGGACAAAAGAAGTCTCGATCAGCGACATGTAGCTGTGGAAAACATTGCAAAGACAATCCAAGGCAAAGATATTATCAGTGTAAAACAAACGTTAGTTACAACTTATTTACATGCTTATATCCAATTAAGGTTCAAGCATGTCTGCCATGGTCTTTCAGTCCAGCTGCCTCGACTGCCTGTCCAGGGTCAGAGATAGGAAACCTGCTACACCTATTTAAGTAGCAAGGGATCTTTTATATGCACTTCCCTACAGACAGGACATTACATACCACAGCCTTTGTGAAACCAGTTGTGGACATTGGTTCGTGTAAGTGGAAGTACACCTACCCATTGAGCCTTGCGGAGCACTCTCAGTGCTACTATTGAAATCTCACCCTTATAAAGCAGTAATGTACTGATAAGATTTAGTGATGGAATCATATATACATACATATATATATATAATATATACTAGTACATGTACAATGTATATGGATTTGGTAAATAATATTTATTGTGTCAGCACAAACGTAATCTGATTGGTGTATGCGACGAGTTACCTAACAACAAAGATGACATATATATATAACTGTGACTGGTGTACATGTTGAGTTATTTAACAACATGGCGGACATGAAAGTGACCGGCTGCCCATCCATCAGACGCTCACCAGACAGCAGACTGGGAGATGACAACTACAAGAAGAAATGTCATGTCTAGCATGCTCAGCATGACAACATCAACTAGCTGTGTATGTGTGTGTGCGGCTGCATATTCAGATGTTTAATAAGAGAATCACACGCCATGTTGGTGTGAAAATTGGGATCACATGACGAAGGCATGAAGCTAGTTATAAGCAAACGAATTTGTATATAAACAAAAGCATAATAAACAGTTTCCCACCCTTCTCTCCCACCAACCCCTCCAAACGTTCCTGTCATGGATGCAAGGGCTGGACTTGGCCAGAACTCTTGCCCAAGACAGGGATCTACTAAAACAGCTTGCTCTGAATGTGGACGTTGAACATCTTGACCTTGACCGTAACAGTTTCCTTACAGGCAAAAACTTTAGTTATAGTTTACAAAACATGATAATCTTAAAGAGAATCACTCACCATTTTGGTGCGAAAAGATACAATCACTTGACAAGCTTATAAACAAAAGAGAAAACACTGACCTCGTTTATCTACAGAAATTTGGAACTGTCATCATGTTACATAAAATGTCAAATGTACTAGTATATATTTATTGCAATTTTAATAATATATGTTCAAATCAAATTTTATGGTTTAAGTTTTATTTGAAATTTCAATTTTCACATACATGTACTCTCCTTGATTCCTTTTCAACTGTAAAAAAAGAATTAATTCTTTTAAAAAGACCCATTAAGTTGTATTTCTTTTATATTAATGCATGGATGCAAATTGATAATTACATGTATGTCAGAATGAGGAGGTTTGGTCTGGCAAGTTCGGGCCAATAAAATTAAATTTTCACAATTCTATAAAAAGCTGTTTCTCACTTTCCGGTTTACAAAAATAGTCAACTGACAAACCAAGTTGGCCAGGCCAATCGATTGTGGGTTCCGCCACCACCGTACATGTATGTATAGCTACCTAGACTTGCTGCTTGTACACTCGTCAAAAACCCCATTACCCCTTGACTTGTTGGAATCAAAGACTTTTCCGCCCATGAATTCTGTGCTGTGCTAATTATCCTGTCAGTTACCTCCACCGATAAGCAGCTTGTTGCAGCTTACTGACAAGACCAGGTAATGCTGATCTTCTTACAGGAATGTTTTTCCACAAGTCGACTCAGTCAAATGACAAGTTAAGAGGAATCAACTCCTGATTCCTAATTTGCTTATTGTGTGGGCAGATTCTTTTTGTTTCTATAGATTTGTTTGTTTGGATAAGTTTAGCTTTGGAAAAAAACGAGTGGTGGGGATAATAAGGATTTAAAATAATATTTATTATTGAAATGAATAATCTAACATGGTTGTCTACAGAAAGCCTTTGTTTAATTCTTTTAAATTTGTTAAGGGGCAGTTATACATGTACTAGCATTTATAAATCGATTTATCATTGTGCATATATATCGTCAATGCTTGTTTGGGATGCTTGTAAGTTTAGGAGGTTTATTGAGCAAAAGTAAAATAGAATAGATCTAAATTACAAAGGGAAATAACTCCAAAAGTATTAAGTTTAATTTCACCCCAAGCTCGTATTCTAGAACATAAATCTGTTCACATAAATTTAATCAACAGTATTTGACAGAAATGCACATTGAGAGAAACTACATGTAAAACAGAATAATGGACAATTTCAAATATTATTTATAAATATTAACATACCTTGAATCTATTGTGATTTGGGTGGACTTTCCAGATGGTTGTATAAATTCCAATTGGATGTTGTCGTCCATCACTTCGTTCATGTTGACATCGTCGGCCGGCTGAGAGGAGTATGAGAGTGGAGGGGGACCACTTCCATTGTTGTGGGCAAGGTGGTGTTTCTTGCCCACGCCAGCGGGAGGTGGGCTGGACCCCCTCTTCACCGTGCTACTCATACCTTTCCTGCAAACACAACAACTCAATATACTTCAACATCAAACACTTGTATAACTTCTAGTACAAAACACTTCTATAACTTCTAGTACAAAACATTTGCATAACTTCTAGTACAAAACATTTGTATAACTTCTAGTACAAAACATTTGTATAACTTCTAGTACAAAACATTTCTATAACTTCTAGTACAAAACATTTCTATAACTTCTAGTACAAAACTTTCTATCATTTCTTTATGTCATGAGATACCGATAATTAAACAAAAACCATCATCACCACAGTTGAATACAAAACTTGGTTTATTTAATATCAAAGGCTGTGGGAAAGTGGCAGCAGTGGGTTTCATCTGTGACCAAGTATCAATATAACTGTGTATTTGACATCCAATAACTGCTGATTTATAAGCAATGTGTTGTAGTGGTGTTGTTAAACAAACAAAACTTTATCTTTATAAGACAAGTTCAGATTGCAAAAACATCAATCCACAGTCGATCAATGTTTTATGTTAGGATTAGAAGGGGAGGGAGTGGATCAAACCCAATCTTAACTCTGTGCAGATTGTGAAACATATTGACATTTATGCACAATCACTTACATGTATGTATTGGTGTACAAAGTGTGGATTTCAATAACTGGATTCCAGAATCCATGTCTTACACAGGAATGTGAACAGATCTGTATGAAAAGCTTCTTTTTCAAGACATAAGATTTTATATACATGTATTATATAAATAGAGCAAAACTGTATTCTAAGTACATAATATATAAACTTCAACTCTTGCAGTTTTCAGTTACATGTACGTGTATGTACAAATTATGCCTAATTATATATACAGGTGCAAGGAAGTATACGATATGTATAAGACAAGATAACGATATGTGATGTCGATGGACAACATAAGAAGCCTCTGCCCAATTATTTGATTCCCATCCTCAGCTCGGCTGACGTGATAAATACTAAGAGAACGCGATAAATACCAAGAGAATGTATATTCATGAAACTATGTAAAGTGCATCATTCCTCATATACAAATAAAACCTTCAAAGACAACATTAACCTAGTTTTGTAACTTTATTGTAGAGAATATCTTCTTTTATACAGAATCGTGTAACCGGAGCCTGAAGCTAAACACACTTACAAAAAGAGAAATGATATCGCTGGTGTTGGGTGGGTATGAATGGCTAGGACATGATATCCCTGGTGTTGGGTGGGTATAAATGGACAGGAACACATACCACGTATCTGTTACTTGTAGATATAAAGATAACTCACACTACTATCTAGTATACTGCGGCTTGATGCCTCAATTTGAGTATAATATTATAAGAAAATATAGTATTTTATGTGCCATAATACATACATACACATTTAATCCAGTATTTCAACATGTGTACATCATTGTAAGTTGCATTGAATTCTATTTAGATTGAGGGTCCTTAAATTAAAATAAAGTACACTATGCAAAATAATAACAAAAACAATAAAATTAATCAAGTCAATATATTTGCTTAATTTGTTCATTTTTTATCAACTTCACAAATAATATACATTATAACATAATAATTATAAAATATTAAATCTAAAAGATGCTTGCTGCTGATATTATGGAAGTCTTCACACAATGCATCCATTGTGGGTGTTGTACTTACTCAGTCTTTAAAGACTTTTGATCTATGGAGAGCATTTTTATATGTATCATTTACTTAGCGGGATATCATTGAATGGTTACACTACAGCACATGCTAATCAATACCACTCAAGTGACAATATCAAAAGTAGAAAAAGGAACAATGGTAAGAACCTGTTATGGTGTTTATCTACCATATTTATAGACTGGTGCAAGTAGCGGTGTAACAATACCAAGTCTCAATACAATACGTACCCCGATACGTGGGTCTGGATATGATGATATGTTTCATGATACTTAACTGTTCATAGTAAATGGTTTCCAGTTGATAGTAAACAGTTACCATCATAGGCTAAAATGTTAGTTAGAGTTTATGACACAATGAGTATAGTAATTGTAAACATGTTCAATGTCATGGCACAATTACCTACTGTTTTTATTGTCACCAACCGGCATGTGTATACATTGTTATGCAAACATAATCAAACCTGTATGTGAATTGTATGCATTGCGATACAGCTGTTCTGAATCAATGAATTGTATCACAAATCATTATGTACAGCGATGGGTGTGACTGCTGTTATACAAAACTAATCAAAGTATTCAAATCACGATATTCATTTTTGTGGAAATGTATACATGTGTATACTCAATTTGATATAAGCATATAACTAAGTTATAATTAATTAATCTACTATCCATATTGGCATCTGTGATATAGTAGTTAACATATCTAATCTAAAATCGGTCGCTACTGGGTTCAAATCCCAGTCGAGGCATGGGATTTTTAATGTTCTACTGGCTCTAACCCAGAGTGAGTGTTCTGCAAGGATCAATAAGTATGTGTACTTCCACTTATACCGACCAGTGTCCACAACTGGTTTAACAAAGGCTGTGGTATGTACTGTCATATCTGTGGGAAAATACATATAAAAGATCCCTTGATACTCATCAAGAGTAGCGGATTTCCTCTATCATAGTAACACTATATAACTCCTATCCTGGACAGCTAGGACTCCCTGGCCATGACAGATGTGCTTGAACCGTAATTGGTTATAGGCACATAAATAAGTTATAACTAACTAACTGACTAACTAACATACATGGACTACATTTTCATGACTGCATGCACACGCAGATATGCACAACGAACCGGTTACCCTGATGTACATACGTGGCTGTCAATCTTCGTGAATCACATCACAGAACTATCCAGACTCCTCCTCAAACAAATACTGACGAATAGTTTCGCCACCACCAAACACAACAAAACTGATGTAGACAAAATAGTAAAGCTCTTGCGACGTGGGGAATTGTATCTACCCACGGAGGAATTTCCCTATCAAAGGCCAAACAGAGCATGGACAGAGAAGGAATTTTTGACACGTTTATCAGTGGATCAGTGCAAAGAAATTATTGCAGTGACCGGACTCCCAGACCACAGACGACTAACACACTCGATTGAAAACAATTACAAACAAATCCAGAAATGCCTTTTCAGTGTAGATAGATGCATGTCATTTGTGTGTATTTGCTAATTCTGTTACGAAAACTAGAAAGAAACCAAAAAAACAGGAGGAATTGTAAAACAGCGAGGCTTGCTTGAGACTTGCTTGTTTATATTCGGGGTTGTGTCCAGAACAATTCGCAGGAGTTGAAATATGTTGGTGTCTTCCCATCATTGACAAGTGGTATTTTTAGATGACATCCAACAAAAATAAGTACACATGTATCTGTTGCATAATTATTCTCCAATCCAGAATATATTCGGTTCTGTTTACTGAATACAAAAGGGTCCAAAACAAGAGTTTCTTTATTAGAACAAAATAAATACATGTATTGCCAGCCCAGCAAACAAAACCAGTTGTGGACACTGGTCGGTGTAAGTGCAAGTATATCTACCCATTGAGCTTTGCGGAGCACTCGCTCTGGGTTGGAGCTGGTACTCGATTAAAAAAAAATATGTCGTCACAAGTGGGATTCGAACCCAGTACCTACCAGTATTTTAAAAGCCTGATGTATTAACTACTGCACTACAGAGGCTGGTGATTCACAACAGTTAGTTAGTTAGTTAAAACTTATTTACGTGTTTATATCCAATGAAGGTTCAAGCATGTCTGTCATGGTCACATAGTCCAACCACCTCAACTGCCTGTCCATGACAGAAGTTAGTGTTATAATAGAGGAAACCCACTATTCCGCAAGGGATATTTTATATGCATTTTCCCACAGACAAGACTGTACATATAGCAGCCTTTGTTGAACCAGTTGTGGACACTGGTCGATGTAAGTGGAAGTACACCTACCCATGCATTGAGCCTTGCAGAGCACTCATTCTGGGTTGGCGTCAGTACTGAGGATTAAGAATGGGATTCGAACCCAGTACCTACCAGCCTGAAGGCCTAAAGCATTAACCACTAGACCACACAGGCAGGTATTCCAGACAAAATAATTCAGCCTTAAATTGATGAGTACCGTAGGTTCAATGAAGTGATTGAGAAATGCTGGATAAATAGAAGAACGAGTGTGAAATCTTCTGTCTTTGCTTGTCAACACTCTCGCCTTTGATTGAGAAGTGACAAAGAAAGCAATAGAACATCTCTCCATCATTGACTGAGGGGGACACTTTCACACCTGTGTGCTACACGTATACTGGGAGGAAAAATATTGACATGCACCTGTATAGTCTTGGCCATTCAAGTAGTAGGAGCTTTAAATAGCCACTTCAATTTGCTTAAAGGTCAAGCGTAATCTAAATTTTGTACAATGATGTAATATTTCCAATAAATAATATTGTGTTTTAGCCAGGAGCAGAAATTAAGAAACAGTTCCATTGGTCTGGTTGATTAAGCCTAGATTGCATAACAGTTACAAAAGATAAAGTTTGTTTGTTTAACGACACCACTGGAACACATTGATTTATTAATCAGGGGTTTATTGGATGTCAAATGCAAGGTTATATCAACACTTGGTCACAGAAGAAACCAGTTGCCGCCATATAGGCTACTCTTCTTCGAATAACAGACAGGATAGCAAACACCACGGCCTTTTAATAGACCAGTTAGGGATCACTGGTTGGAATGGGAAATAATCCAATGGTCCCCCTGAGGAGGATCGATCCTTCGACCCAACGAGCCGCAGGCGGATGTTTCTACCTCTGAGCTACGCCCTGCTCCCAGAACAGATACAAGTTCCTATGAAAAATTAATGGACCGCATGACAGATACACATATGCAACATGCCTATATGCTGGGCCAAAATAAAAACATTTTTTTATCAACTCTATTTTTCCCCAACCAACCATTAACATATTTTCTCAAATTATTTTTTAAAACACTAATCATTTTCAAATGATAGAATATAAACAGATATTTTATTTGACAATAGCACATTTGAAATCACATTTAACACAAGCCTACAAAGCCGTAAAAGACATAACAGTGTTGCGTTCAATGGGATGAGCACTCGTGAACAATGTGACTGGTACCGATCATGTACTATCATATCACATTCATTTAACGTTAAGATGCAAACACCGGTCTGGCAAGCGAACATGAGCACTTGCCCCATTGAATGCAAGGAAAGTTACTTGTAACAAGCTTTTAAACAAAAAATTTTTAGTTTGTGTTTTTTGGCAAAACAGGAAAAGCGACATTGCAAAACTCAAATAAGTTGAAAATCTTGACTTTCAGGGCAGGTGACATTTCAACTGGCATATAATGAGGACACGAAGTAAGCAAAGTAAACACTTTTGTCACTGAGTAAATGTAGCCTTTCAATTTGCATCATAAGCATGGCCAAATCAAATATTATAACATTAACTGAACTGTCAAAAGCCAAGGTCAAATACATAAATACACATAGTACGTGTTCAGCTCTGCCTACATGTACATATAGCACGTAGCTGACAAGTCACTTAAAAACACTTTAATAAAAGACAAAATCCCTTCTACAGGTACCTCTCGCACTAAATGATGTGTTTATAGTACATGTATAGCAACTGGGAATACTTTTTCCTTTTATACAATTGTCAAGTAAGATTCAAATTGCTGAAAACTGTGAACATTTTGCATGCATTTTATTTTCGCGTAGTTCGAGCCCAATCCCACTTCGCGAAATTTGTAAGCACGCGTAATTTTACCGCTTATAATGTGCTTGCAATAAGACGATGGTCGTTTGCTAAATTTAAACGTCGCAAACATGCGCTTAGAGGCGTATGTAAATCATGGTATGCGAACAGAATTGCAATTAATTATTGTCAATTTTAATCTTAATTAAACTAACTATTACAACTTATCCTTATTATAGCAGACCAGGTTGCAGGGTTTTTACATTTGTATTTTTGTATTTTAAAGAGAATCACTCACCAATTTTGGCGCCAAATGTTTCCCTTCTGTTTTTGCCTGCAGACAAACGGTTCAAGTTAAAACTGTTCAAACTTTTCACATCTGTATGTAGTGGAAGTATTCGTATGACGTGCAACATGCGATTTTACCCGGTACATTAATTTTGACATTCTATTTATGTTTATAATCAAACAATAAATGCGTGTTTTGTCAAGGTATTTGTATAACATGTAACAAGCAATTTTATGTAATATAATGACATTTCTGTTGACCATGTAATAAAACGTATGTTATTATCTAAATAAAAATGGACATTGTTTTCTTTCTGTTAGTTGTGTAGAAATATCTTTACTTTATTGCGATGTCATTTGCTAGGAAGGCAGAATCCAGAATTTTAAGATTTCAAAGCGACCACCATGGTAATTCCATGTAGGATGATGTGCCGCAATATTGACTGATGTTCTTTAATAGCAACTTCTATAGAATAGATAAAAATGTTTGATCACAACAAGATATAAGGATATTATTATTAAATGATAATGATATTAATATAACTCTGCAAAATACATACTTTGATATCTGCCAAATAGGATGGTAATAATGGTGGCTTCTGATATCTATTAAATAAACACTAAGACCATCTTGAAGCCGTTCGTTTTGCAAGCTAACCATACTCCGCAAAGCCGTTTGACAAACACAGGTATTTAATCCAGCTCACCGAATTCATCGTACAGACAAGCATTGTATAGAAAATCTATCACTAACATAAATAAACCTGTCAATATTAACACACTCTTAAAGTACATGTATTGTAAAATATTGTAGTTTTCTACCTGGTCTAGTTTTCAAACATAAGATGACTAATGATTATTGTTTAGTAAATGGGTATACATGTAGATGTTCATTCCTCTTCCTAGGAGTAGTTTGATAGGTCGACATATCGATCCATCTCAGTGAACCCATATGTCCCATTCCAACCAGTAATCCATGACCGGTCCATCAATGGCTGTGGTGTATGCTATCCTGTCTGTGGGAAGAGCACATCAAAGATCTCTTGCTGTTATTTGGTAAGAGTAGCCTATGTGGTGGCAGCAGGTTTCCTCTTTGACCAAGGTTCGATTATAGCTGTGTGTTTGACATCCATTAACTGCCAATTATTAATCAGAATGTTCCAGTGGTGTCATTAAACAAACTTTATCATTCCTCAGCTTGCATGAACCACCAACAATGTAAATACAATGTTTTTCATTTCATAGTATTGGATATTTATACCAGATAGCATCAGACCACCATGTAATGGAATAAACCTTGTCCTCCTGCTGTGTTAGGAGATGTAATGGGGATAACATGTAAATGGAACATAAATAATCTTACCTGCGGTTATGTAGTCCAGCCGAAATCATATATTAATGTATTATTTGGACCTACATGTACATGTGTATATATTTTAATTTATCAACAAAATTGAATTATTACAATTAGAACCATTTATTTATTAAAAATTTTAATTATTATGCGCAATATTATGCTAACATATTTAATATAATAAAAAGAAACAGGATCTGCATACCGAAGACGTTTGAGCAGATGTACATTTAGACCTTGAGTATGTCAGTACTTAGTACATGTACATCAGTCATTCCAGTTAACAAAGGCAACAGAATGCTTCACAGTGTGGAACAACTATATTCAATACAATCTATAGAGGACACTACCTCCATAGCCAAGTGTTCACAAACCATTCACGGGCGTTTATATTGCGGCTTTTCACACTTACTGCCTGCATACATTGCAGAAAGGACTGACAGCTACCCAAGTTTGCAAAGAAAACTGATTGAAAGTTGTATATCTATTATAACTGCGTGCTATTGAAACTGAGAGTATACACACTGCAATGAAATATGTTGCAAACAACATTCAGCGTTTGCGTTGGACATAATGAACTGAAGTCAATCCCATAAGAAATAATTGTAGTCATTCGAAGGATATGTGCCAATCTGGGTTCAATGAAAGTGGAAGGGATAGGGTGCATGTTTACAAAAGGTTTCAAATATGTCAACCAAAATGGGTTATGCTGTGCCTCCTCACATATAGTACTTTTTATGCAAAGGTATATTAAATTCATAAAATTTGTAGCATGATTTAATGTGTTAAATATATATAATAATAAACAAGTTAGCATTTATGACTAAGTTTGTCATCAAGTTAAATTATTTTCATCTTGTCACGGGCTTCGATCAGAGCATAACAAACTAACATTATCTCACCAGGAATTTATTTTTTATAATAAATTATAAGAGTTTAATATTATATGTATTGCGCCTTGCAATAATTGCATTGTGCAACTTCTAAACATCCATTGTGTTGCATATTTACAGACTTAAGTAACTGTAAACATCAATACACAACAATACAATCATTCATCAACTTTCCAAAAATGATTTTAAAAATTGCTTAGCAAACGAGAAAAAGCTATTATTGTCATAACAACATACTAGTATATTCTATTTGAAATGCAATATCTTGTGTTGTTCTTCAGCCAAATTGATGTGATACCATATTTACAGGTAATAAAGTCTCAGATTACTCATTTTAAGATAATTTTCCTACAAGTCATCGTGAGTTTGTTTTCGTTTGGATCCCATTACTGATGGAATTGTGAAAATTAGTGCTATCCGGTATGCATGAGAACAAAATTAAATGACAAAAATGTTTGTACACCTATTTGTGTATTTTAAGCTGAAAATTTTCAGTGGGGAATTTTCAGTAGGTGTATGCATACATGTTCGGTACTACATGTACTACAGAATGCCTGGATAAATTGCTGAAAATATCGTAACTAGCAGGAGACAGCCTAGCACACACTACTAGTGCAGGCTCAGAGTTCACAGAGCTTCAAAAAATAACTTGTATAAACAACTTAAACATTTAATTGTACAGTCAGGCCAGGGTATGCCATTTGTCCCTCACTTTACTAACAATCAATAATAAAAGGTGTGCTATTACTAAACTTGATTTTAATACAGGATTGTATATGTTACAAATTACCATTGACCCATCAAGTATCAATATTAATTGTCCTTGTTAATTTAACATGCATAGTATGACTATCTAAGTATGAATGAAACTGTTTACTCCTTATAGACAGAATTAAAACAATTTCTAAGCAAATTTAAAATTAAAAAACAGTGGATAATGATTTCTGAATGAGACAGATTCCAATTTGGATAAAGTGCACTATACCCTGTAATTATTTTTGTCACAAGCTTTACGTCTAATGTTAAACATTGTGACAGATGGAAATTATTTTATGCGGATATAAATTTGACACCAAATACATAAATAGTAAATTTTATTTTCTATCATATAGGTACCTGTATTTATTCATATACGTTTTATATCTCAGCCATGAACAGTAAAATCCCTTTATGTCATGTGAGAAAGACATAATAAAGACGGTAGGAAGGTAACACATTGTGGACTAGCCTGTGTATGATTTATAATTCATCTGCTGTTAGCAACCGTCTCAAAATGCTTACATGTCTTGTCATATAAATAACGTTTATATGTGGGAGGGGTGGTTAAGCCCACTTTCATGTTTGGATCCCTACAACAAATTGTCGATTTCCAACATTCAAAAACATTTAAACAATGCATATAAAAATTACATTCACTGTTACAACACCCCATGGTGACACAAGCAAAACAACTGCCTTACTATATACAGCCATGATATAATTAGTACCTTAAATACTCTGTGACATCATGAGCGCAAGTAAATACTAAAAAGCCTACTCTCACTATGGGAATATTTCCAATATATCTCCCTTCTCCTATGGGTCCTATGAGGGTATGCGTAATAAAAGTTAAAAAATGCCTTGTATCTTTAAAAATAAACATTTACCGTAGACTAAATTTACATGTAACAGGGTTAGTTTATGAAAGTTTATCCACACCCCAGCACCAGGGTGGATTGGTGAAAGGTATTTGACACCCCAGCACCAAGATAAATTTGTGAAGGTTATAATCAGATCCTAGCTACAGAGTGAATTGGTGAAAGTTAATCGACACCCTAGCAGAGGGGTGAAAATTATTGGACACCCCAGCACCAGGGTGAATTGGTGAAAGCTATTCAACACCCCAGCACCAGGGTGAATAGGTGAAAATTAATCACACCCTAGCACCAGGGTAAATTGGCGAAAGTTATTCGACCCTCAAGAATAGGAGATTCCTGCTACTGGGGTCAACAGCTTTGTACCCATATGGACCTTCCGTTTCTTCTATTTGCATGCTTATTCAACAGTATAATGGAACAGGCTAGTAAGTTAAGAAAACAGACTGCAGTGAAAACTTACTGATTGAAGTCAACATTCAAGCAAAATCCACATGAATAGATCCTGTATGCACAAATCTGAACAGCAGTAACCACCTGTGACTTTTATATCCTTTAATGGCAAGTGGCACAAAAATGATGGCTATGTTAATGCTCTGGCCTCCTGGCACTGACCTCCAAGGCTGGAGTGACGGATTTATGTTTGGAGACAGTCCACACCGCATGGCTATATATATACATGTATATATGTAATTGTCTTTCCTCGCTTGCCATGTGACAAGCCGCAGCCATGTCAATGTGACACAGTTTAAGATAGGGGAGCGGGGCGTAGCTCAACTCAAGAGCTTCTGTCTGAGGCTCGATGGGTACCCATTGGGTTATTTTCCATTCCAACCAGTGATCCAGGGCTATTGTATCGAAGACTGTGGTGTGTGCAATCCTGTCTGTGTGACAGTGCACATGAAGTATCCCTTGCTGTTATTCGAAGAAGAGAAGCCTATGTAAAGGCAGTGGCTTTCGTCTGTGACCAAGTGTAGATATGACCGTGCATTTGAGATCCAATAACCGCTCATTAATCCAGTAGTGTCATTAAATAAACAAACTATGAAGAGTATATAGCCTTGTGTCCAAATAGCCTTGATCCCTGTCGTGGACAGAACTCTCTGGTGAAGTCAGAGGTTGTGTCCATGACAGGTGTGCTTGAACAGTTTTCTGATGGAAGCACGCCAAAAATGACCCAACCCAACCCAACCCAATAGCCTTGAATTTGTTATATAATTAAACCAATGATTAATTAATATGCATTGATCAGTGGTGTCAATAAATGAACAAACTTGTTTTACTCACCTAGTATAAATGTTCACATGGCTACGTAATAGAAGTTTTACTAAGATGTAAAGTCTATGGTAACAATACGAAGTGGTTAGAAGTCACAAACTACATCATTCACTCTCGACATGACTCGTTGAGTCAGACATGAATTACACAAGTCCTAGCTGTCAGCCAACACAGCCAGACCAAGGGGCAAAGCAAACTAAAAAGACATATTTGCATACACAATACATTTGAATGCCCCGTTGTAATAAAAGGGTCATGTTTATTCCATGCACGCAAAATCGGCAAAACATGCCTCGCAAAGATGTTTGTTTGCAAAACGTTATGCTGGAACATGTCTGCAAACACGCAATATTCCAAATGCTAAGACATTTAAAGACATTTGTAAATATACAATGGTATTATTTCGCCTCCCGTTAGCATAATTCATAGCAGAACTTTAAAACAATAGTTATTGTTGGAATACTGCATTCCTTGTCCTGCGGTGCACGCAATCATTTCAAAAACATTGTACCTTAATACGTTCTTCAATTTGTCACTTATTACATTTATGTACACACATTCCAATACCTGCCTAGTTCAGGTATCGGTAAGAAATGCATGCTCCAAGTTTTCTGCATACCCCTCCTGAGCAATACGTGTAGTGGTGGACACAGCACAGAGTTGCAAGCCCTGTGTGTTGGGAATCAGACGGAATGGTTTGTGACCGATCATCATGACTGATATACATATGTATATAAATGATTAAATGTACAGTGTTTCAGGGAACTTAAATATAATAGATACATGTATGATTATGAGGTTGTTATTTTCAACTTCTGAAAGGTTTTACTCAGAAACATGTTAAAATAAATTTTAAATATGTTTCATTGTATCTGTCTATAAGAGATGGTCCATAAACACAGATGGTTTCTTTTACAATCCAGCATTCTGTTTAATCCAGCATTCTGTCTATTCCAGCATTGTCTAATCCATCACTCTGTCTATTCCATCACTCTCTCTATTCCATCACTCTCTCTATTCCAGCACTCTCTCTATTCCAGCACTCTCTCTCTTCCAGCACTCTGTATACCATCACAGTGTCAAATCAAGAACTCTGTCTAATCCAGCACTCGGTATAATCCAGCACTCTGTCTAATCCACCAATCTGTCTATTCCAGCACTCTGTATAATCCACCACTCTGTCTAATCCACCACTGTCTAATTCACCACTCTGTCTAATCCACCACTCTGTCTAATCCACCACTCTGTCTAATCCAACACTGTTTAATCCACCACTCTGTCTATATTCCAGCACTCTGTCTAATCCAACACTGTTTAATCCAGCACTCTGTCTATAAGCCAGCACTCTGTCTAATCCAACACTGTTTAATCCAGCACTCTGTCTAATCCAGCACTCTGTATAATCCACCACTCTGTCTAATCCACCACTCTGTTTAATCCACCACTCTGTCTATAATCCAGCACTCTGTCCAATCAAATACTGTTTAATCCACCACTCTGTCTAATCCAAGTGTCTAATCCACCACTCTGTCTAATCCACCACTCTGTCTAATCCAACACTGTTTAATCCACCACTGTCTATAATACAGCACCCTGTCTAATCAAACACTGTTTAATCCAGCATTCTGTCTAATCCAAGTGTCTACATGTATTCCAGCTCTCTGTTGGTCCAGATTACACCATTTAGGTTTATAATTAACAGCCAAAATCAACAGATTATATTTATATAATAAAAGGGCATTTGGGCTATAATTTACCTCTAATTGATCATAATCATGTCACATAAATTAAAAGTGCAGTCAGTTAATAATTAATGCTTACTATTAAGAAAAATAATTATTATAACTGGTATGTGAATCATAACACCATACAAACCTTCAATTCAACTATTCACTTGCCCCCAATAGGAAAGAATTGCATGCAAAAGAGAAACTTGAAGATGGAATGATGAAGATTATATAAAAGTGAACGCCTGCACGAGATTGTCTTACGACTGTGTGAGTAACACTATCAGTGATAAAGAATACCTGGAAACAGCTAGCTCTGTCTTCTCATTATCAAACTGCAAACATCCCACGTATTCCGTTATCAAATATCATATATATACTCACTCAGAAAAGAAACCATAAATAATTTAAATTCAAATAATATTTCTACAAAGCAGAGATAAATGTGTGTTTGTTTAACGACACCACTGCAGTTATTGGATGTCAAATGCATGATTATATCAACACATGGTAACAGAGAAGACATGCTGCTGTCACATAGGCTATTCTTCTTTGAATAACAGAAGAGTAGCCTATGTGGTGGCAGCGGGTTTCCTCTGTGACCATGTGTCAATTTAACCATGCATCTGACGTCCAATAACCGCTGATTTATAATCGATATGTTTCTAGTGGCGTCGTTAAATAAAAAACAACTTTACATACATGTATAATTTCTTTTTTCAGTCAGTATATGATAAGATTTATCAATGAGCAAGCACTTTATAGCACATGATAGTGACTTCTCTTTTGATTTGTGTAGCATTATCTGCTAGATTACTTAAACGCAGTACATGTATTTTACAACCATGCTTTACTACCACAAGAAGATCAAAGCGAAAACAACAGCTGTGACATATCAGCTTATCTCATACATGTTCAATATACTATAGTTACTAATACCTCAGATTTACTGTAATTACATCTACACGTACCAGTATATAATAAAAGCATGACGTCAAGTGCACATGTGCCTATCCTAGCTGTTTGAATGGACAGGCTCTGTTAGACATGAAATACTCAAAATATGGCTCCCTTAGACATGAAATACTCAAAATAGGGCTCTCTTAGGCATAAAATACTATTTAAAGCTATTCAATTAAGGTACTGAAAATTGTGTAATTATACAGTATTATAAATTACATACTAGAAAACGAATTGCTAAAATGTTAAATATCTGTACAATGTCTAATTTATACCTTTCAGCAGTTTTTTGTTTAAACCTTATATCTTTCTAAATAACCAGTAAAGCTGTACACACCCGGTATATAGTTACATCATGCACTAATATATGACACTAACAAGATTTTGACAAATAGATTCTAAATATACAAATGCAAAAAGCAATCTCATCAATTTTGCACTTTTTAGTGCCCACGGCAAGATGTATGACGGTAGTAAAAACATATCACAGGATAGCAGAGGAAACGAGAACACAATCAGGTGAATAATCAATACTAACACCCAGGGCGGACACAAGATACAACTGTCCTAGGCAAGTTCAGAGATGGTTCACCAAGAACAGTTTAAAAACTAATCATCCAGGATAGAAGGGGGTGGAGGGGGTAACACCTGTTCTAGGCAAGTTCAGAAGTGACTAACCAAAACAGTTTAAAAACTAATCCAGGATAGATGGGGGTGGGACGGGGTAACACCTGTTCTAGGCAAGTTCAGAAGTGACTAACCAAGAACAGTTTAAAAACTAATCCAGGATAGAAGGGGTGGGGGAGGCGGAGGGGGTAACACCTGTTCTAGGCAAGTTCAGAAGTGACCAACCAAGAACAGTTTAAAAACTAATCCAGCTAGGATAGATGGGTGCGTGAGTGGTGAGGTGGTGTGGAGGTGGATTGTGAAAAGTCTGTCCAATCTAATCAACTCTGAAATATCTCTGCACCCAAAGACCTACACAGTTCATTCAAAATATTTGGTAAACGATTAAAGACCATGATAATATTAATTGATGATAATTTGATAGTAAGATTTCATATACACAGTACATGTACTTTGCTTTACCTGCAATTTCAAGTTCTTTTTTACAAACAGAATATATAGTAGCTAGTACAGTAGATTCCACTTATTTGCATAGGCCCGGTATATTTGACTTATATAATATTTAGCATCAGCATCATAAAATATTAAAATAATGTTAGAGTCCTGCTAATGTTGCTAATATTGTATGGTTACTGCCAGTTATTTTAATCACAAACTATATACAGTGTATATGTTAAGTTGAAATTGTGTGAAGGCAGGGATGTTTAATTAAAAACAAAAACTTACAAACAAAAACAATTAAAACATAAAACAACAAGAGACATTATAGAAAATGCTAAACCATGAACCATGTAATTGTATGCTTTCTGTTCATAATATTGCTTCAATGATATATTACAATGTTGCACGAACAGATAGAAACTATTAATGTTATCCGATGTTATCCATCACTTGATAAATTGGCCACATCACGATTGTCAGAAAATAACAGATGAGCTTGGCCACTATTACCACTCAATTATTCTCATAAACAACCTTGTCCATTGAAACTGCATGTAACACAATAATAAACGCATGCTAATGTAGCCCGTATCCAAATTTAGACTAAAATGATTCTTTTTATTGAAATACAATATGGCTAGCTATGAATGGTTGTCACACTGGGCACATGATAATGGGATCCACATGTTATTTGATATCAACCATTCACTGAAATCTATTTCCTCACCATCCCAGATTCTTTTTCAAGGGACCGAGCATAACATAAATGTCATTGTACCGCCTTCGATAGTGCAGTGGTTAATACATCAGTATTAAAACTGGTAGGTACTGCATTTGAATATCATTCATGGCATATACAATGTACGATTTAATCCCAGTACAAGCTCTGACCCAGAGAGAATGCTCCGAAAGGCTCAATGGGTAGATGTACTTCCACTCACACTGACCAGTGTCCACACCTGGTTTAACAAAGGCTGTGGTATGTACTGTCTTTTCTGTGGGAACGTACATATAAAAGATCCCTTGCTGCTTATCAAATAGTAGCGGGTTTTCTCTTGTACTAACACTATCTTCTGTCATTGACATGCAGTCAAGGCACCTGGACTGTGTGACCATAACATACATGCTTGAACTTTAATTGGATATGAGCATGTAAATCAGTTATAACAAACTAACTAACAAGGTCAATGTTTGGAAGGTATATTAACTGGACTCCAAAGTGAGAATTTGTTTTTTTGAAAACCCAACATTTATATAATTATAGTTATCATTTCTGATATGACATAAAAATAGAATCATATTATAGATATAAATTATCATTTGTACTGCTATATTCTGGCTGTTATCATTTGTCGAAGAATTGTATTAGTTCTGGTTTGTGCTTGAGAAAACAGTTCAAATTGCTACTTTCGCTTCATCAAGTGTGAAATGATGTGTGTATAATTAGGGTGTAACTATAAGCATTGATATATTTTGTAAATGGAGCATGGATAATTGGTGATTTATGAATACTGATACCGCAAATATAATATTAAATGTATTACATTCCTTAGAAATTCAGTAAGACAGGGTGCGTGTATGAACTCAAACTGGTCAAGCACCTCAACATTGTATTATATGTGACCTAAATTACACGAGGGAATTTTTCACATATGCTCCTATATTTTAATATTTAACACCTTAATTCGTCAAAAATGGGCTACGTAAATACTTGATCACTACCTGGGTCTTGAATAGTAACTGGGGGAACACAGTGCTCATCTGAAAAACAAGGAACCCAGGGTTTTGGAAAGAACCCGTGGTTTTGGATAGAACTTGGGTTCTTGACCAAACAACTACAGTGTACTGAGTGTAGCTGTCTGTTCAGTTAATGGTTTGCATTTGAAGCCCAAAAATGTACATGAATGTTGTTAGATTTGATACACAAACATGTCTCAAATAACAGAATCCGATTGTGAATATTATCTGGATCTCGAATTCAATCTGGGTTAATAATGAATCTGGAAAAAATAGAACCCACTGGATTTATATATCTCAGTTTTCAAGTAGAAAATTTCAATTAAAAACTAACCAAAAAAATGTTAAAATGCAAAAGTGCTTTTATTGGTCTAATAAAGCTTATTTTTAATCCTTTGAAACTTATGGACTTATTTTTCTATTTCCACTGAATTGTACATACATGTCCCCAATTTGAAGTTAATGGATGCTAAATTTTTCAAAGTTCAAAAATGCCATGAATTACATTAACCTTTCCACAGTTGTCTGAATGTTTGTAGCCCAACAGTGAAACAATAACAGTCATTATAAGATGTTTCGTTTCATCTTGTTTGCAATAATTAACAATTGATTTCAATGGAATTGCTACTCATTTCACATTAACAATTGAACAAACATTAACAGTTCTAACTGCAGTTTAGTTTCAAACAAACGCTGACTCTTCAACAATAAAGCGTTTCTTTAAGTTTGCATGTTACAACTTTTTACAAGACATATATGTATTGACACGGCTTACGACTTGTGTCAACTCCACTCGGAGAAAACAAGGCACAATTATTGCACTGCGACTACACAAAAAAACAAAAACAATCATTGAAGCAAAATATTGAACAACACAAAGTTGGTGATATGCCAAACGCAACATGATGAATGTAAATAAAGCACTTCAGTAGTGGAAGGGAACATAAAGCAAACACGACCGGGCAAACAAAAACTGGGAAACTGCTTCAAATAACATAAATCAACAACACTCACCAAAACAGCAAAAGTTAGTCTGTTGACATGGGTTTCGATATGCCGAATTCCGAGGTAAAATCCTCCCAGTAGTAGTACTCATCAAAATGGATGCGAGTGAGTGAGCGAGTGAGCGAGCGAGTGAGAGAGCGAACGTGCAGTGGAGAGAGCAGACGGAGGGACAGGACACAGGTGAAGACGAAGAAGAGTTACTTGACTGAGCACTGTCCGTACGGCAGACTCACACAGCACACAGGTAAATACATACAATCCCAGGTCACCAACGAAATCATTCACAGCCTGTGATAAATTTTAAACAGATTGAAATGGGCTGGCTGGAACCGTGACAATTTCGAGTGGATCAAGTCTGGAGCATCGGAGCACATTGTAAAGAGACCAATCTAACAATCTTGTTGCTTCGTGGCTGGATATAAATACACACAGGACTCGATTGTGGTGTGCCAGCGGGGAAAGGAGAAGAGATTCGTCCGTCAGATGAGCACTCATAATGAAGACATTACAGAGATTAATTCATGCGAGACAGAGAAATGCAAGACGGCCGTAATTACATAAACAAATTATGAGTGGGAGTTGAGGTAAACAAAAGCAAAGCATATGTCAGGTTACTCAGGTAAACACGAAAGAGAATTTTGTGCCAGGTAAATATGAAAAAGAGAACACTGTGCCAGTTCTATAAACAAACAACACACAGTTTAAGAGAGAGTATGACTATCCATGCATGATCAACTCAGCTCAGAGTTACAGAAGAAAATAAATTAACTCTGTGAGTGATGAAATGTTCCATGAATAAACATTCAAAGGCATTTAATAATCAAATTATATGCAGAACTTTATGTTCAATACAAATTTGGTCTATTCTATCAAAATAAAATCCAAAGATTTGGTTTATTCAGTCACTGATGGACGGACGGACGGACAGACAGACAGACACATAATTACTGACAGACATACAAAAATGACAGACACAGAGACACACAGACAGATAGACACACAGACAGACAGATGGATGCTTGACAACTTGTCAGCTGTTTCTTGATACAATGCCAGGCATCATAGTTGTAGAATTCATTCAAGCTTGATTTATGAAATAACTAGGTATCGATTACAGACTATTTTATTTCTGTCTCGCCCCAAGCTGACCTACATGGCTATTACAAAGTCAAACGTTAACACTCGATTGTCCACTGCAGCTTCAGGTGCAAACAATCTCTCTAGAAAGGCAAGTCAGGTGCGTCTAATCGCACTACAACACCACTAATTATGACTGGAGATAAACAAACCATATGTAAAATGGTCACACAGCTTCTAAGAGTAACTTAAATATAGTTTAACACTCAAACATCTGTTTGCCTTGACTTAATTACACCTGTGATAACAATCAAATATCTAACAATGTATCCATCTCTTTGGAAAATCATGTTGACATTTGTGATACAAAGATGGAAGTCTGTGGGAAAGTGCATATGAAAGATCCCTTGCTACTTATCAATTTGGAGTAGCGGGTTTCCTCTCTCATACTAACACTAACTTCTGTCCAGGATAGGCAGTCGAGGCAACTGGACTGCATGACCTTGACAGACATGCTTGAACATTAATTGGATATAAGCATGTAAATAAGTTATAACTAACTCATAAAGTAACATTAACACTATCATACTAACACTAACTTCTGCCCTGTACAGGCAGTTGAGACAGCTGGACTGCATGACCACGACAGACATGCTTGAACATTAATTGAATATAAGCATGTAAGTAAGTTATAACTAACAAACTTGTCAAATAGGAGTAGTCGGTTTCCTCTATCATACTAACACTAACTTCTGTGCTGGACAGATGTACTTGAACATAAATTGAATATAAGAACGTAAATAAGTTATAACTAACTAGAGCTTCTAGAATTTAAAAAAAATTCAATGGCCATGCTTTAAAATTTACTTGCTCCAAGTATTGGTGGCCCGAGTCAGAAAATGACTGGCCTTGGACATCGGTCCACCATATTCTAGAACCTCTGACTAACTGTAATAAGAATACGTACAAGTCTTCGAAGTCTCCTGCGTAATGTCTGTGTTCGGGTGAATACAAGAGACCTCCGTGTGGACACAGTAGTACAGAATTGGTCACTTCTATCACCGGCAAGCCTTTCGAACATTCTCTGTAGACGAAGATGGTTTAATCAGCATTTATTATCACATACAATTGTCACATCTAGACAACTAGTATGAACAAACACAACAATACTTGCCACTGAACTAATGAACACGTTCTCTTTTGTGGGAACGACTGGTCTGATGATTTCACTAACGAAGAAGAAGAAGAAGATATACAATTGTGATAATGCCCGTTTTAACAAAGAAACTGTTTGACCGCTTGGGTAGTTCGACCCAAGCATCAGCAATTTAATATAGGTGTTTAATTCGAGACTTTGATCTTGGTTCGGGCGTTGCCATGTATTCGACCCTTCCGCGTTCGAGCCAACGAGATTCTACTGTAGGCCCATACCACGTTACGTGTGTTACAATTCAGAAGATTTTTTTACAGAACAATTATTCCTGAGAGATAACTCTTTCCTAAATGTTTATAA
>JAULBR010151463.1:0-17335 GCA_032355825.1 Melanodrymia aurantiaca | reverse complement strand
AAAGTCATCAGTAAGCCTATTCCTACTGCAAATATCCACCCTTGAAAGTCATCAGTAAGCCTATTCCTACTGCAAATATCCACCCTTGAAAGTCATCAGTAAGCCTATTCCTACTGCAAATGGGCCACTGTAGTGACTACTGAGCCATTTAAAACGAATCCATCTGGTACACACATCCCAATGTTCAGCATGTTAAGACACCAAACATGATCAGAGGGACTAGAGATGCAGGAAAAAGTGTTAGGCTCTCGAAAAAACCTGGTGAAAACTGTGGACGTACCAGGGCTAGTTAATACCAGATCATATTAAATTTGAATGCAGAATATTTGAATGCAGAGGAAGAAGTTTTACCTAATGTTTTCTGTATTTTCTAGATACCAAAGCTGGGAGATTATGTATCGTTCTGTGCAAACCAAGTGTTTGGAAAGGCTTTGCTGGATGAGAAAAAATGTGATCCGGCTGTTGATGACTTTCTGGAGCGTTGCCAAGAATCACCATTTAGCAGGAAGCTGGACTTATGGAGTCTGCTAGGTAAGATTTGAGTTCTGTTGATATTTGAGCATAAAGTAGCTTAGTGGGATATCGTCCGACTGAGGATTGATCTTGCTCATTAGTAGATCTGTTAAGTTCACATAAAAGATCCCTTGCTGCTTGTCAAAGCCGTAGCCAGTGTGATGACTGCAAGCCTACTGTGGAACATGTGTTGCAAGAACATGTTTAACACCTAGTAGTTGCCGTTTAAACAATGTGTGATGTTAAACAATTATATTCTTCGTTATGTTTGATTTGAAATTGTTAGACAGGTTATTACATTTGACAGAGATCGTGTACCATCGCAAATTTGCCTCATTTTGAGTGTCAGCCATGTTGTGTAAGGTTCTATCTTTGAAATCCTTTGTGTATTACAGATGGTGCTAGAGGAAGATTTATGAAATACCCATTGCTCATCAGAAACATCTTGAAATATGTAAGCTCCAGAATCTTTGTTTTATTTAGTTTTTTCATCTTCTATACACTTAATAGCAGTCCAATATAATTTTTTACATTTTAAAGTTTTTCGAATTGCAGTCTATTTAGTGAACTGTTAAGTAGTGTTTATTTTCAATATATGAATGCTTACTATTTATATTATAAAAATTTAATCATTTTGATACTGTATCTCAAAATGATTCAAAGAAGCCTATAAAAGACATTTAGATTATTATTACCAAGTTGTATCCTAATTTTAAAGTAATATTTTCTCCAATTTTGTGAAGTTATCATGTTTTATCGTTATATTTTATACAACAGTGGATATAAAAATATTGTTACTCTTGTTTTCAGACGAGTAACAACCACGAAGATGCAGGATATTTAGAAGAATCTGTAAGTATTGCCGTATATTTAACATTTGTATGCATTTGAACAAATAGGTTTTGTCTCAGATATGGAGCATGAGTCTTAGGTTATGAAAGATTGAAGGATCGATCCTCCTCAGTGGACCTTTTGGTTTTTTTCCATTCCATCTAATGGTTCACGACTGGTATTACAAAGGTTATGGCATGTGCTATCCTGTCTGTGGAAAGGTGCATATAAAATTGTATTTGTAGTAGGAGTACGATATGTTATCGCTGCGGTTTTCTTCTGAGATCTTGTCAACATTACCATGTGTATAACATCCAATAGGTGATGGTTATTAATCAGTGTGCTCCAACTTTATCTTTAATTTTTTTACACAGATACATCACATTATCATGAATGATTTTGCGCTGATTAATAATCGTGTTCCAGTGGTGTAATTAAACAAACTTTCTCTTTATCTTTAGCTTTTGTCTATTTCAACCTTGCTATTACGACTGTTTTAATAGAAATTCAAAGCTATAAACTACAAAAAAAATGTCAACAGTTGTGCTTTGATTTGTAGCTTTTCATTGTATATGTTTTCTATAATTTGCAGATCCTGGTTGCTGAGCATCTTGTTGCTATGGCTGACAAGAAGACCGGTGAAGCAAAATGCAAATTTTACAGTGCCCGAATAACATTCCTGTATGATGATCAGGTACTTATATTTAATTCACTGTTTTATTGATATGAAAAAATGTCGAAAAAGGAAAGAATTTATGTCACTTTGTAGTAGCATAATATATAGACACCATTTACCCTTTCTAGACAATATCGGCTGAGAATGGCTGGCCCAATTAGCCATAGATAGCTCACATATATATATCATCCCACTTAAATAGGAAAACTTTTACATTAGGGTTCTGGTCTTTTGCAGGCATCATTTGTCATAAAGATGGACGTAAAAAAAGATTGATCCCAGTAAATGATAGTGTTGCCATGGCCTAGGTTTTTGTAAAAAGTTGAACAATGTAGGATACACTTGGTCTCGGCAAGATAATGCAAAAAATAATTCATGCTGTTTTGTACATATTGATGGTCATCACAATCAAGTGAAAAATGAGTAAAAACATTTTCATTCATTGCTCAAACAGATTGTAAACAAATTCATCACCTTTTGAAAATCTTTCTACGTCTCATTGCTTTTAATGAATATTTTTTTTAAAGATGATTATTTCAATTGTTTCAGAATCAATATCACTTGGAGGATTCCACAAACCTTATTTGTAATGGTATCTTGAAGAATAATAAAGGAAGTGTAAGTGCCAGTTTTTAGTTAATATCTAGATTCTAAATCAGCATTATAACTAGTTAGGTTTTAGAATATACCGTAACCCTTTAGGAATCCCTACTCTTGTATCGGATTCATGACATAACCTTTATTAACTGTACTGTGATAGTCTATGCGATAATAGTGTGATAAACCGATTAACAAAGGTTTTGACCTCATCCACGATGTCACAGGTCCAACACCTGGCTCTATTTTAATGCCATGTGACATCACATTCTGTCTTCTCTAGAGAAATTGACTGTAAATGATAATTCTATCTGTTCATTTTTCCTGTTTAGACGTTTTTCTTTGTTTAAACAAAGTAACACTTTGCAATATATTTGCTCATAAGAAACCTGTTATAATAAAACTTGTTTTCATGTTGTACACTTGCAAATACACTTGTCGTAATATAACAGGCTTCCCATACGAAGTCGTTTAGTATTGATGAGATTAACATTACAACAGGAATTATCATAAACCAGTTAGCATTTGTTGTCCATGCGTTGTTGACAAGACTACAATTGTAATGACGACATCACTCTTGTTTTGTTTTGTTTTGCAGAAGCTACATGTGTTTTTGTTTGACAAGATTCTGGCGGTGACCAGACTCTCCAGTCACAATGGTACACGCAGCTATCAGGTGTATCGTCAACCCATTCCAATCAGCGAACTCATCGTCGAGGATCTTCTCGATACCGAAATTAAAATGGGATCGTTCAGAAATGCCTTCAGTCAGTCACAAACATGTAAAGCATTTTCTTTTACATCTTTTAGTCTGATACAGCAATAAATAGCCTGCAACCAGGCTAAATATTGTTAGCAAATAATTAATATTCAAATTAACTATTTTTTCTTTTATGAATCATTGCAGCAGCATAAGTATCGATAGAAAGAATATTCAAATTAACTTTAACAAATTTACTGAAACATTTAAATTTCTACTTCGATAATCTATGTAATTAAAGGTGTTTGATTTTTTGTTTGTTTGTCAGTCTATTCAGGAATGTAGACAGGCTGATTTTATCTTTTTGTCTCTAAATGTTTTTATTTTTCTTTGCAGTCAAAAATGTGTTCAGAATATCATTTAAAGACTCTATGAAGGGCCAGTCACACACGCTAATAGCCAATGATGAGCACGACAAGCGACAGTGGATGCAGTGTTTACGTCAGGTTACAGACATTGTTCCCGTTATCAAACATTTAAACTCTGACAAGAGATCTGCATAATAACAGCGAATTTCTACATCCGCTGGATAATCATCAACATTCGAGCAGCTCAGTGTTGCAAAGACTGAATATGGTGACAATAAAACAGATGGTTGTATTTTAAAATTCATCACCAACACATTCGGGGTGAACAGGGCTAACACTGGACTGGACATCTTGGTTTTAAATTGCATCTTCTGTGAACTCGTCTAGTTTCTAGACTTCTTGACATTTGTGATCGAATACGTTTGAGTTCTAACATGGACAAACACAGTGCCCAGGCAGCCATCTTTGTTGGTGAACGCATTTTCAAGTGCTATTTATGTATTCATACAGACACTATAATCACACTTGTAGTTGTAACTAACCTTGAATGTAATCGTTTAAAAAACTGAACTACAGCATGTACAAGTTTATAGTGATAATGCTTCATATCTTAGTTTTGTCCAAATAACCTTTGTAAAATAGTGTTCATTGTACATGATGGGGGAAAATATGACGAGATTTTTAAATTTGTTAATATGTGAAATAGGTTCTTGAAAATATTTTGTTAGACCTCTACCAATGGTATCGCTATTGTTTGATAACAGTTTCACTTGGACCATTTTCTTTAAGAAATGCTGATAGAGTTGTGCATCAAGTCGTCAGTTGACCGGTGCTTGAAAGTTGGATAAATTGGATGTTCTTGAACATGCCACAGTTGTCGAGTGATTGAATTGTTGGTAGTGTTGACGTGACAGTTATGTGATAGTGTTTGAAAGGTGAAAGTTTTCTGGTGCTTCAATAGGTAACAGTTCTTGGGTGCTTCATGTGTAACAGTTCTTGGGTGCTTTATGTGTGACAGTTCTTGGGTGCTTCATGTGTGACAGTTCTTGGGTGCTTTATGTGACAGTTCTTGGGTGCTTCAATGTGTGACAGTTCTTGGGTGATTCATGTGTGACAGTTCTTGGGTGCTTCAATATGTGGCACCTCTTGGGTGCTTCATGTGTGACAGTTCTTGGGTGCTTCAACATGTGACAGTTCTTGGGTGCTTCAATGTGTGACAGTTCTTGGATGCTTCAATGTGTGACACTTCCTTGGTGCTTGAAAATGTTTAGCAGTTGTTGATAGGGAGACAGGTTTGAATGTGTGAGTTCTTATGTTGTACAATGATTGTATAATTTTAAAATATTTTTCTATGAGATTATGACAAGGGTAGATAACCTAAATGTCTTCAATGTTTTTTTGTTTTGTTTTACATTGGGTATCAATGTATATAATTTTGTTATTGGATGGAGTAACCCTAACATGTGAAATGAGATTAACAAACATCAATTTTTTCTTTATCGAATGCACATTACAACACAATACTAAAATAACTTATGATCTGTTCATTTCTTTTTGTTTGTAAATATTTAATTCAGTGTGTTCTATGGTAAGATTATTATTGATTTTTCATAGATCAGTTAAAGATTTTCTGTGAAATCTATCTCAGTAGTTAGTCTGTGAGATCGAAGGATCGACCCTCCTCAGAAGACCTGTTAGAACTTGGTTTTCCAATTTGAACCAGGGGCAGGTTTAATGGAGAGGTTATAAGGTCACTTGCGACTGCCTTAGTTATGACATGACACTACGAGTACGTAAATAATAATATTTGAGGACAATAAAGCGGTCACAGCGGTCAATTTAAGTATCGTGGCAGCAAAATGTTGTAGCTATAACTTGTATTAATACACATGACTGTGGCAGCGCAATTGTTAGAACGACTTTACGCTATCATAGCGCTAAGTAACGTTCATTAAACCGGCCCCTGTAGTTTAAGATGGTTTGATCCAAGGCTGCAACTCATTTGTGATAAAATTTGTATAAAAGATCCAACGTACTAATCAAACGAGTAGCATGTGTGGTCGCAGCAGGTTTCTATGGTAACATGTCAAAATCATTCTGTATTTTACATCCACTAAGTAACTGGACTTACTAATTATAATTTGTCTGTCTCAACCTGACTATAATTAGTATTATATGTAATTCAGATCTTGTTTGACATGTTGGGGTTGTCTCATGATTCCTTTATCGTGGTGTTGTTATCATGTTAATGTTGTTTGTTATTGGGTACAGGCAGCATGGTGCATTTGTTATTGTATATCTTATTGTTTTATAGTTCATATGTGAACCAAAATATGTAGTAATTTAATAACTGAATTTATTTGTCTGTGAAATGATAACAGACTATTTGTCAGCAAGCACTTTTCCATGAGCAGATAATGTACATGTATGATTGGTTCAGAAATTGTGTTTTTAGTCTGAGAATAGCTGGAATGGGAAGGTGTTTGCATTCCAGAAGTTCATTTATTACCCTGGCGGGCACTGGGAAAATAAATATAATTTCTCACCAAGAAATGATCAAATATGATGTCATAAATTGTAAACATATCGCGGAGATCTATGCAAAATCTGCTTTTTTTTTCTCAGTGTTACATTGACGTCAATTATGTTTTGAAAACTATTTCACAATGAAATTTCTGGAGTAATAAATAGAATATTAAGGTCGCTACCCTGTATTATCAAATCCCTAAAGCTCGTAACGAATGAAAATCATTTCACTTGTGACAAGCTAATAAAATACGATATGAATTCTAAAGCTTGATACATGAAATCATGTCAGTCCATAATTACATGACTTGAATTTAAATTTTCACAATTGGACATTTAAATAGGCATTAATCCATTTGGTGTGGGTTTTAGTCTACTTATCTGACAATAAATTGCTATAAAAATGCTTTTAGCTGACCAGTTTATGTCCTTGAAAAATGTCACAATGTCCTGGGAATGTTCATCAATTTTATGAGGGTCAAAGTGCAACAACCCTGCATATGTAATCAGAGTAGTAGGTTGAACAATATTATGTAAAATTTATTTCATTTGGGTCCAAGTGCAATTCTTTATTTACCGGTATCTTAAGCTTTACAGCTCATCGGCATCTTCATTATTAGTGCTCATCTGACTTTGCTCTTTCACAACACACAACCTGTGCCAACAACTTAATGTAATTTGTATTGTATGTGGTTACATGTATATGGATGTTTTATCGTGTAAGAGTTAGGAAAACCATGTACATTGTAGTTTGCTCAGTTCTGTCTTTGAGAGATGTCATTCCACTTACAAACATGTTTTATTTCCAAGTATGTTGATTAAACATTTTTAGCTATAATCAATATTGCTAAAGACTGGTAGATTTTTGGCTCCATGTATAAAAGTCAATACAATCTGATCCTCTGTATAGTGATATTGGTATCACAGTAAAGGAATCTTGTCTTTTGTTACTATTTCTCTATTATACTGCATTCTCAGGCTAGAAAAAAAATCTATGTTTCCACAACATATCTTCTACACTATGATATGGAGTCATCAAACTGTGGGTACATGTAGGGAAGGCAGTGTGTCGCATACCAATTGTAGGTTACTGAGACATATCTTGAACTCTGACCTCAATGGAAGAAACTTAGGTTTCCTGAGCATATCTTGTACACTTATTGATATAGGATCATCAAACTTTATATGTAGGGAAGGTGTGGTTGTCCACGAAGCCGAAACTCGGCTTTAAGTTACATCTAGATATTAATGTTATATGCATTTTTTGTGTTTACTTGAATATGATGTCTGTAGGTTTTAACTGTACAGGGAATACCATACTTAATCAGTTTATACTATGCAACACTTATGCAAATACTTATGTTGAATTTCTTTAGTAAATAGAATTTTATTCCCTTATGTCGTAAACATTGTACTGACTAAAAAAACCTTACAGTATTTGGTCTGGTATATGTTTTTGTATGCATAATAATATTATGTTCTGTACCAATATGTAACAATTTTATTATGCTCGGATATTTTGTAATATGGTATACAGTGAAACTTCTACCTAAAGACCACCCTGGTTCTAAACACACCCCACAATTTTAGAGACCAGAATATGTACAGATTATTAAATTCTGACCTAATAATCTGGTCTTAATAGAGGAGTCTCACTGTAATTCGTGTGTGTATTGCATGTGGGTGTACATATTAGATTATATGAATAGACGTAGTTGTAGACTCATTAGTTTTCCTTATACATATACAAGTATGTGAATTATTTCATAGCCAAAATACATTTGTAGCATTCCCAATTGATCAGAAATAGTGCATTCAGTGTCTGAACTTTATTACTTTTGTGTATATTTACTGTTGTGCATTTCTGACAATCTCCAATTTAGGAAACACTTAAATGTACGTAGTTATAACCTCGGTGCCATATTTTTTTTTTTCGTACAGCGAAGTTCCGATTTGAAATCGGCAAGATTTGCTTTGGTGATTGCAAATTGATCTTTTTAGGTGATCATTATTTTTGTCTATGCAATTTTTAAAGAATTTTTACACATTATTATCCTTGTATGTGATTGTTTACTTAGGAGATATATATACAATTGTATGTATTTGTAAGTAAATCTGTGTGTGACTTAAACCTACCTATGTGAAACTCAATATATGTTTAGGTAGCAGCAAAAATACTTTCCCAGATATTTTAAACTGAAAAAAAAACCTCAAACCCAGACAGAATTGTAATGTGATATGTCTGACACCATGTCTATAACAGGACATTGAAATAACCCAAACCGTAATACTGTAAACAGATATTTGCAGTTGTAAATTTATTGCGCTTTTGAAAAGACTATCAATCTAATTGCAAAACCACCATTGTTGTCTTGTTTTGTATACGAGGTGTGATTATTTCTGTAATTAAAGTATTCAATGGTGAAATAAATATGCCGCTGTCATTAGCATGTGGTTTTATTTATACTTAATTAATATACATGTAACTGGATTGTTGTGGGTACGTAAAGAAGTTAGAACATGTGGTTAATATTGAATGATCTTTACTATTAACCAAATGATAACATGGCCGATACACTACATAATTATCTGTCCTATACTTTAGTTGTGATTAAGATGAAGTCACCAACTGGCCAGCTACATGTACAAGTAGTGAGGTCATGAGGTGTCATATGAAGACAATATTGTCAACCAGTTGGCTTTATTGTTCCAGTCTCTGTATATTTGGGATAGATTTATCAAAAACATTTTATTGCATATATTAAAAAAAAAAGGATTGGTCAGAGGGTAAACTAGTCAAAATTAATTTATATTTTGTTTGTTGTAAAATTTTACTTTTTTCTTGTATGTATACATTTCTACACACACAGTTGTTTTCATGTTATTTTACCATGCTTCCAAATGTTTAACACTTCATTGTATAAACTATCATTGTGTTAGATGTATGTGGTAGATTACTAACTTACAGAAAAAACATGCTCAGAATGTATCATGGTTTTGAATTATGCAGCACATACATTTTATCAGCACATTAATATTGTTTTTAAGACACTTATGTTTGACCAGTCTAAATAATTTTTTGGCTCAGTTGGTTTCAGAATAAAGTATTTTTGTAATGTAATAATTATTAATGTACATAGAACTATTATACATGTAATATACTGCTTGCGTACTACACAAATGTACCTTTGTTATTGAATACTCATTAGTTTAGTGATATTAAATTGTTTTGTATATAAATTATAATGTATATTATTTTGAGATATAAATTATTCTGTCCTGAGAAAAGGAAATGAATACAATAAAATTAATAAATATACATGTGTATTATCAATTGTTTTTTTTTCAGTCTATGTTCAGAGGCAGAAAGCCTACTAATAACATTAGTGTATTGTGTCAACTTGCCATCTCAAAACTTTGTCATCCGTAGGATACCATGTTCTGCAGATGGCCATATGGGAGTTCAAGTCATTCTTATTATATAGAAAGTACAATCGAACCTGCTTGAGCGGCCACCTGTCTTAAAGTCACTATAATCTCAAATCATCAATTTTAGTGCATCGTGACCTGTATTAAGCAGCCACCTGTCTTAAGAGGCCACTTAAGGCAGGTTTCATGGTATTGGGAGTACATAAATCTAATGCATGTACATTGTAGTTTGCCTTTTATTAATATATATCGTATTGAATAGACTTAATGTTTGTAGCAAGTCGTGGTCTAATGGTAGATCCTATTGGCACCTGTATTCTATCGGCCATATTCACTGGAATGATGGAGTTCATGAACAATACTGGATCTGACATGAAAATTCTATATACTGTCCTGGTATTAAACCCTCAGAGCGCGAGAGACAACTAGTGACTTAGGCGCGAGAGACAACTAGTGACTTAGGCGCGAGAGACAACTAGTGACTTGGGCCTACCGTTTATAATTAACACATGCAGATATTTGAAACCTAATTTGAAATTAAATTGAGGTAAAAAAAATAGACCAATAACATTTAAGCGATTCTCAATATTTATTTACATACAACTTAAACAAAACAAATACAAATAATTGTTATAATACATGCTGTACATATTTTACTTTGCCTAACACACCGGTGTATTAAAATGGTAAACCATCCAGAATCAGATTTTATACTGTCAAGTAAGATGAACATTATCCACCAAGCCCAATGGCAGACTTTTGGAGCTTTCGACTGCAGTAATAGTAAATGCATAACGATTTTTGCCAAAACAATGTAATGTGCCACAAGGTACTGAGGTGGAAAATCCAATGTTTTACATGTATGCCTCAATCTACAACTTCCATCAGAAATGGCTATTCTTGCAGGGTCTCATTCCTATATGATCACAATCATAACAGATAAGGAAGTCTACAATTCTTTTGAAATGCTCCATCCTGTTACTTTTCTGTTGGTCACCTTTGCTTGGGTTTAAAGAAATGACAGGTAGTCTTCGAGAAACTTTGGAATCAATAACTGGTTTATGTGTGTCAGTCGCGCACAACCCAAAGTGTGACGAATTATCTGTCGACAGATGTGACGAAGAGATTGTGGGTTACCTAAACAAAAAGAAATAATGACAAGATAATTTATACATGCTATTGCTATTGCTACTTGTTTGTAAAGTACACTCGTGGCGATTTTCGAAAAAATATCCATTTGCAATGTGTAATTTTCTCATGACAATTTTAGAACTTAATAAATATAAAAATAATTTCGGCAGCCTTCTTGGAATTTTTTTTAGGAATTTACATAATGAGCTGGGGTGTCGTTAAACAAAATTTTAATGTTCCTTCTCTAAAAGTCCACATGATCTAACATCTAATGAGATATTTAATGAAAATGTTCATCTCTTACTTTCCCATGACTGAAGTATTTGTTTGGCCGGTGATGTGCTGCTTGGAACTAAATCACAGGCTGTCTTGGAGTGGCTGTTTCTAGCATACACATTGGCACCATGGTTTAACAGAAGCATCAAAACCTCCGTGTCTTGTGCCCGAGCTGCCTCGTGTAAAGGTGCATTATGCATGTGAATTATATTCACTTTGGCACCTACGTATGAAAAGTAAAAATAATCAGCAACACATATTATGCATTTCAATTAAATGGGAGCGGGATGTAGCTCAGGTAGAATATCCGCCTGTGATGGGATGGGTCGAGAGATTGATCCTCCAGTGCAAAACATTTTTATGGGTTATTTTCCATTTCAGCCAGTGAGACACGTCTGGTTTATCAAATTCCATGTTGTGTGCTATTATGTTTTTCGGTAAGAGTAGCCCATGAAGCGGCGACAGCGGGTTTCCTCAGACCATGGGTCAATATAACCATGCATCTGACGTCCAATAACCGCTGATTTATAATTGATGTGTTTCTAGTGGCGTTGTTAAATAAAACAAACTTTACTTTACTTCAATTTAACGATTCAGAAATTCATAACTAAAAGTTGTTTATATGCTTATATCAGGGATAGAAGTTTTCACAAACTAATACCACTTTAAAGTGAATCACGCTTGAAAGAAGTTAACAAAATGTAAAATGTGCCAACCTGCAGCTAAGAGAACTGCTGCAGACTTTCTGAAGCCTTTCATTGCACATATATGAAGAGATGTTCCAAAATGACAGTCTGATGCATCCAGCTTTGCTCCAGCATTAACCAGTAACTCTGTGGTCTGCCAGTTGTCTGCAACGAGAGAAAATCTCAATATGAACACAAGTCAAATCAACAAAGAGCCACACCAAAAAGTTCAGCATTGATGCTTATTGTTATGCATTAGGCATATCATAAAATATTGTTTGTTTCCGTTTACCCGACTGACCCTAATTTGAACCTGCCGAACCTATATCTATTTTCGTATGTCCAAAACATGTAATATCACATCGATTTCCACGAAAACATTCCAAAACTATTAACACCTATCAACACCTATTTAACCTTCTGACTACCGATGTCGACTTAATATCCATAAATAAAATTATTTACTAAAATAAAATGTTTTTCCTACCTATCTACCTACCCTATATTTTTCCAGCATGTAATAGGAAACTACTAACGGTATTTTTTTGGCCTTACTATCATTAAACGGTTACAATGGCACCATATTATTTTAATTATGCGAGTTTATCATATTTTCCTCAAGGCTCGTAATAAAGCCAGTGCTCTGTCATAATAAATTAAAAATGGCAGAACTCTGAAACCTTTTGTTGTAAGATTACTAAGTATGTACCTGTATGGTTTGGCAATGTGTTAAAACTACCCAAGATTGTTGGAGGCTTGGTCACCAATTAGTAACTTACCTCTCAAAACGGCTTCATGTAAAGGTGTAGTAAGGAGTAATGGTGGATTTACTGAAGCACCATGAGATAATAGAAGTTGAACTATTTCTGTATTGCCATAACAACATGCATCACATAACGGTGTAGCACCATCTATGTTTGTGACGTTAATCTGAAAGGCAAAATTAATGAAGCCATCAGATAAAGAAAACGAGCAATAAAACGGTTTCCTTGAAAATATTTGTACACTATCAGTTGCATAGTATTCAATGCTCATTCTAGAGCTTTGCTTTTAGCCAATTTCCTCAAAGAGTGGTATTTTTTTATGAAAATTAAAAGACATGACTTCAATCAGAGATTCTAAAGCACCACTTTAAAAACCCAAAACACTTTACTGGCATCAATTAATACAAACCTCAGCTCCAGCCGCCAGGAGAATTTTCACGCAATTGAGTCGACCAAACAAGCAAGCTTCGTGTAGTGGTCGCACAAGGTCAGATGTGGCTGAGTTAACATTGTGTCTACTTTGCTTGATCACAGCTTTTAGCACTTCTGCATTGCCATCCCGACATGCCAGATGAAGTGGGAATTCACGGCACACTACAAAATACAACCTCAAAATACCTTACTTTATCAAAAATAATGTAATTATTTCATAACTCAAGACTCACTAGTTGCCGGGGTGGGACATAGTCCAGAGGTAGAGTGTCTGGCTGTGGCAGGATGGGTTGAGGGATCGATCCTCTACAGCGCCAAACATTTTTATGGATTATTTTCCATTCCAGCCAGTGATACACGACTGGTTTATCATTTGTTTGTGGTGTATCCTATTCTTTCTATGGGATAGTGCACATAAAAGATCCCTTGCTTTTATTCGAAGAAGAGTAGCCTATGTGGCGGCAGCAGGTTTCATCTGTGATCATGTGCCAATATATCCATGTGTCAGACGTCCAATAACCGCTGATTTATAATCAATCTGTACCAGTGGCATCGTTAAACAAACATTATCTTTATCACTAGTTGTCATGGTAAAACGAAAATTTCCAAAATTAGTTGGTTTTTCAATAATTTTGTAGAATCTAATCCATTATGCTCTCGTTTTATTTTGTTTTACTAATAATGGTGTCATGATGTCAACATAGATATGCGGCACCAGATATGCTACGAATAAATAATTAATACCATACAGTATGAAGTTAGCAAATTGTCATCTTCAGTTTCTTCAGCTTTTGACATAACGTAAATTTGTAAACAAAGTACCTGTAAGGGACATAACTCTCACTAACAATGTGGTGAAGAGGTTGCACACATAGAAGTAATGACAGAACTTTGGTAGATTGAGGTACTCTTGCCATATTCACCCTATGGATGACATTTATCCATCCAGTTGAATCGTTTTGGAGCATACCTACTACACTACATGTATAGCATGTAGGGTCATCATACATGTTTATCGTTGATGAACTACATAAATGTACATGTACATTGTATGCGTGTACATGTAGAAAAGGTCTCTTTAACCTATATCTTGAACTCTGACCTCCATACAAGAAATCTAGGTTTCTACAGCATATCTCTTACACTAATGAGAGACATTCCTGACTTCCTTGTAATGGCAATAGAGTTGGCTCCCCTTTAGGACCGATAGAGGGCTAACCAGGCTTTGAAGGTCTAGTAGCAAATTTTTTAAGTGATTAACCATCTCTTGAACAGCCAGGAACACAACACTAGGGCATCATTATTTTGTTTGAAACACTTCTAGTTCCCTTCCTTTCCCTGTCGACAGGCCTACCTAAGCATTGAGCGGCAACACTGAGAATGCAGACAAACTTCATCATAAGCGCCACCTATTTGCTTTGTGCTAAGGACAGATAACTGAGGAATATCTCGCATTAATATAGGATATGTGGGTACATGTAGGGAAGGTAGGGGTATTCAAGAGGCCAGTGCTTCGTGTTACATCTAGTTGATTTATATTTCATAAAATGCAACAAATATGGACAGTGGAAAACATTCTTTATTAAAGTTTTATTAATACATTTTTCCAATCACACTATACATACAAAATCAAGTGCACCAACCATTTTGATTCCCAACAAGAGCTGATCTTCATTACTAGGCATACTAGTGCATCAGTTTTCATTCAAGTTAGATGCACAAAAATCACATTTAATACTACAACTGTTTAGCTGAATAAAATACCATAATTTGTTTTCATTACTGAACTACATTGAATAAAGTAAATATGCACCAAAGATATTTGTTATGAACTGTTTTGTTTTCATTTAAAAAACTGAATACATATTGCACAATAATATCGATCAAACACAACTTGTATAAAACAAATCAATGCAAACAACATCTATATACCGGGTAGCAGAAAATGTGATCTTTGGTTCAAACAATATTTATTCTGTCTTTGTTGGCCGTGTGATCGGCTGACCAGCTAAATCCTCTATTCAGACCCTTCACTGTACATTTTATATTTCAAGATTTTCAAAACAAAATGATAGAAAAAAGTTTAGAGATAAAGGCAGAGATGGAACAGAGATTGAACATAATGCTAAAATAGCTTTCTTACCTTGGTTTAAATAGTGTTATAATTGTTGAGATGAGGATACACGTATTTCCATAAATGGATATTACAATGTACCCTGAAGGCCTGAACACTTGACAGGAAATGTTCTGCATCTCACATAAGATGATCACATACATGTGATCTTGATCTTTGAACACAATGACTAGCATTTCTAATGATACTAAGTAGATAAAGCCATAAGAGACACAGCACAACGCATTGCTTACATGTATACTGCTAGGAAGACGTCATTCGATAATTATCAGTTCTGTAGGCAAATCGTATAATTTATGTTTTAGTGTTTAAATATTACTCGTATTACACATTTGAGTTCCAGGATAAAGTTGACATAATTTATACTAACTATTGGTACAATTCCATGAAATGCAAATTATGTCGGTAAATGCAAACATTACATGTATGAAAGAAATGGTTTTTACATACCTAGTTTAAAGAAGATTTAATGAGATGAATATTAAAATTCCAATATACATGCATGTTAATTTAACGAAATTTGTGACATTAAATTTTAAGTAAAAGGAACTAATCTCCATAATTATAGTTCCATGAAATTCCTATTGTAAAATACTAAATAAAAGTGGCACAGTCACCACATTCAAAATGCAAAAACCCAACCGATCTCTATTAATGTCTATTAATGCTAATTTTAAAACTTCCTTCGAAATAATGCATTACATTTTGTATTATCAGTAGTTAACATGTAACGAAGTAAAAAGAAACAACAATCATTTATAAGCTTTGTGAATGACAAGATTTGATTGTTTAGCAATGATATTATTATTAAATGTAAACTTTAAAAGTTAATAACACGAAACATAGAAAAGAAATAATATACAACCATATAAGTAGCATAATTATTTGTAACTATATATATACTAATGTTAATTATTTCATGTAAGTAGAACTATGGAAACTATTCGTAGTCAGTTTCTGTCTTACTGGTATACAGTCAAACCCACTCTACTTCCCACCTCTATTAAATAGCTTAGTTAGTTAGTTAGTTACTCTACTTCCCACCTCTATTAAACAGCTTAGTTAGTTAGTTATAACTATCTTACGTGCCTATATCCAATTATGGTTCAAGCACATATGTCATGGTCATGCAATCCAGCTGCCTTGACTGCCTGTCCATGACAGAGGTTAGTGTTAGTATGATAGACGAAATCTGCTACTACGAATTGATCAGTAACAAGGGATCTTTTATATGCATGCTCCCACAGACAGGTCAATACATACCAGAGTCTTTGTTAAACCAGTTGTGGACACTGGTCGGCGTAAGTGGAAGTACACCTAACCATAGAGCCTTGCTGAGCACTCACTTCTGGTTGGAGTTTGTAACAGGATTAAGATCCCATATGCCACGAATGGGATTTGAACCCAGTACCTACCAGCCTGAAGCATTAATCTCTACAACACGGAGGCTGGTTAAACAGCTTTAATGTGCCACTGTATTTGCCATACATGTACATTGTATTATTAAACAGTATGGCGTGTACATACAATGGTTGACTTTCTTTCAACCGTAGATAGAAACATCAAGAAGCCAATCTCTGCTGCAATACACATTAAATCAATCTTTGCCTGCAAGCTCTTGAAAGCTGTCATGATGACTATACTGTGCTCAAATAGTTTCAGTTTTAAAAACAGTAAATGTCAGAAGGGGCTAAAATCACGCTAGTATGTATGATAATGTAACATTTTAGTGTCAATTTGATTTGTATTGAAAATACAAAAATCATTTACAATAAGAATGCAAACTTCTCACAAAGACATAATACTAAACAATCTGAACAAGGCAAAATTACATTACGTTAACTGATCAACATTTGAATGAACATTACTGATAAACAAGAAAGTTCCTGTACTACATGGCCACCTCAGTCTTCCCAACATGCAGGATATAATCCAACTAGCATTTGAAAATTCTACGCAATTCTTAGTTTAGAACAGACATAAATATATTAATGTCAAAGTAAGTGCTAAATAATTCTAAAAGTAATAATTGCTGGATGTTAAATTCTCTAACATTGTCAATGCCTAAACATGTGGCATCGGTTATACAATACACAGCACGTTCCTAATACCATGGATTAGTATGTTACAATGGGGAAAATGTCATTGATAGAGTCCATTCGAGACACATACATACATACATTACATACATACATTACATACATACATACATTACATACATACATACATACATACATACATACATACATACATACATACATACATACATACA
>JAULBR010151352.1:0-17343 GCA_032355825.1 Melanodrymia aurantiaca | reverse complement strand
AATTTTTAAAATAGTAATAAAATTGGGAATTTTCACTCCAAAATTGGGAATAAAAAACGACATAGCCTTTAGGGAACGGTAGGGAATGGTGCCGATTATCGGAGTCTAGCAACATAGGTGTTAAAACCCTGCTTTATATGGTTATTTCTATAATTAGGTTTCATTATACATGTACTACTTAATGCATGGGTGTTAACTGTCAGTCCGGAGACTGAATTCAGTCGTCAAAGACATTCTAAAAAATTGTTTTGTTTATGTAATGTAATTTTTATGTATACACTGTAGATAGAGGATCAAAACTTGAAATTATAATGAATTTTCAGTCACACAAATTCACTTTTGTTAACACCCATGACAATGAATTTGTCATGATGACGTGACTCCCATGAAGCAAGGGAATTCTTTAGATCTGATGTTATTCCATAGTGGCTTCTTTAATTGTACATGTACAGGGCACATGTACATGTAGTTGCATCTCTAAAGTGCACTGTTTGGTGTCTCACCAATAATGCAAATGAACATGTAGTTCAAACTTCTAATTCATTTTATGAAAATGTCAAACATTCGACCAAAGTGCATGTAGTTAGTTACAAGAAAGCTATTCTCTGTGAGTTATATCATAGTATAGACAAATAAAGCGAATTTGTCTGGAGAAACATTAAAGAATCGATGAATGTTATTCACCTTTATTACTGTGGCATGTTAGCTGATAAAATACTCTTAAAGATACATGTATCTTGAGTTAATGTGCAGTGAATAGTCAAATACGCCACTATTTCTTTGACTCTTCATGTTCGTGTAAGCAGGATGTATTGCCGTGCTAAAGCGTTGGCCTGAGGCTCGGTGGGTTGAAGGATCCATCCTTCTCAAGAGACCCATTGGGTTATTTCCCATTCCAACGAGTGATCCACGGCTGGTCTATAAAAGGCTCTGGTTTGTGGTATCCTGTCTATGGGAAAGAGCACATAAAAGATACCTTGCTGTTATTCGAAGAAGAGTAGCGGGTTTCCTCTCTGATAAAGTGTAGAGATATAACCGTGCAGTTGACATCCAATAACCGCTGATTACTAATCATTGGTGTTGTTAAACAAACTTTGTCTTTTATCATTTTCATGTACATATACATGTATGTACATGTACGAAAAATCTTCAGAAAAATCTTCCATTTTCAATGGCCAATGATGGATTTTTCTCAAAAAATTTTTAAAGTATTTGCATTACAATTGTTACCCTAAAGTTATATAATTTTCACACAAAAATAGGACTTCTAAAAAAATTCCACTATGTTTATCTTTTTTCTCTACGTTAAACGAAACCAAAGTTATGTACGAAAAACATACTACAAATGTTGTGACGCGAAGTATACATGTATATGTTTAGTCTTCATGGCTGTCATAGTCATATGATAATAGTTACAATGATTAACCAGACTCTGACAGTAAGGAATTCTGTTTGACACATTTCCAACATCATTCATCATGCTTGTTAAGAAAAACTTGCCAACTTAGGATTTGCTTTGACGTCAACACAGATATATTTTTTGTGACCATGCCAGCCTCTGATGCACTCAATTAAACACACATGTGTTAGCTGCCTATGTGCAATTGTCTAAGAAGCACAAGATATATAGTTATGTAAGAACAGAAATAACTTTTAATAGTGGATGCGTCTGCTGATACTAATGCTTCTTCATTGTGTGCTCAATAGAGACAAGAAAACTGAACACATCAGAACCAATTCTCAGTGTTAGCTCTATAAGAATCAAAGGTCATGGTGTGTGCTATCCTGTCTGTGGCAGCAGCGTGTTTCCTCTGTGACCAAGTGCCGATATAGAATGTACATGTAACTGTACATTTGAAAACCAATAACCGCTTATTAATAATCAATGTGTTCCAGTGGTGTTGTTAAACACACTTTAACTGATAGATTATACTGTGCTTAAGTTGGTTGTCATTAAATAAACATTGCTTTCCTTAGTGAACAAACAGTCAGTATTGTAGTTATTAATTCATCGTTCAGACATACAGTGTATATATACAATGTTTACATGTATATATATATATATACAATATACTGGCAAATAACCAATAATTCTCATTACGCTTATAGCATTTTATTGTAATGAAACCAACTAGTCTGTTAATCGCTTCTCAGTGGTTTCATAATAATGAACTGAAGCTTTCATCAGAAAGACTGGACTGAAAACTGTTCAGTTCAGTTGCATTAGTTTAAGGTGTCTTGATCTAACGAAGGTTTAGACACCCCCGCCGTGCGTACAGTCCACCATCAAAGGTACGGACCCAATGCCGAGGCTGCACCGAAGGCAAGCTGGGCAAGTGAAAAGTGATGCGCACTTTGTTTTTACTGACTACACTTGTAAGGAACAGCTCATTAGTCACGCTTTATACCCATACATTCCTTTGTTCCTGGAAATAGCCATGCCATTCTCATCACAACAATAGGAGCCGATTGTAAAAAAAAGATACAAATTCATCCTTAAACCATCTCACATGTTCACTAGCTGTATCAGTACTACGGTACATGTAAGTCTTGTAGAGAATGTCATTACATTCTTATTTTGTAATACAAGATGTACTTGCCCCAAATGTGAGCAAATTAAACACTTTAAAATTCTTAAATATTATCTATCAGTCAGTCATTGATCTACATGTTATGTATGTCTTGTGGAAAAAAAGGCTTGCATCTTTATATATGAATTTCTCAATTTTACAAAGATTGTCATTAATATTTTTATAGTGGTCACCTTCTCACTCCATTTTCTAAATTATATGTCTGTCTTTTTAAAAAAAATAGAGAATCGGTTAGCATTAATGATTAATGTGGTATTTTAATGCCTTAAAATAATTTATTTCAAAAAGTTTTATAAGACAAATAATAATTGGTTTGAATTAATCAGTTGAATATGTTAATTTTAATAGACTGTAGTTATTGTACATGTACATATCCTTGGTCAATTGATAGAATTAACAACTCGGAACATTTCAGTTTCCTATATCTTGAACTAATGCTGAACATGCACGAGTTATTTCAGTTTCCTATAGCCAATTGAAAATGGCAGGATAAAATTTGAAAAACATTTTTAAAATTATTTTTGATAACAATACAATAGGATACCAGGTTTTAGAATCTGGTATCCAGTTTGAATAATACACATGTAGTATCTCCAGGATACCAGGATATTGCGATTTGCTAAAGCTAATTATACATGTATAAATAATTAATACTTATCATGATTGTTAGATACTGAATACCTACAATGTACATAATTTAGGAACAGAATTGAGTTACATGTATCTTCTAAAGTTTATTATGATTATTTCATGATGTTTTGGATGTCAAACTAGGCAAATCTTTCCACCTTGTTAATGTTCTAAAAACAAGTCATGAATTAATGCTCTCGAGAGAGTGAAAATAACATTAACAGACATGTAGGCAATGTAAATAGATCTACATGTATCCATACTATTAGATATGCACCTGTAAAGCCATGTGTGGATGTCATTCTGATGTTTCTATTGACTTGTATCTCACAAAGACCAACACAACCAGATTTAATTTTGCTGTATAGTGCAGGAAAAACATAAGGTGAATTAATGCACAGAAAAATATAATCCAGAATACACATGTCTTGGATTTTTATAGATCTATAAAGTACAGTTACATGTACAGTGGTTCAAATTTCAGACAACAAAAAACAATTGTACCTAGTTTTACATTAACAGCACATCTATTAATGTTTCTTTGCGTTAAGCTCAGTGTTGTTAAAGAGTCACCTGGGCTACAAAATAGTATTGCCAAAAAGAAACTCGGAGGTTTTATGGAAAAAGACAGCTAGCGTTACTGAAATCCTTTACATCTTCATATCCCGTAACATTTCCGCACTGTGCGAGAGAAACAATCCGTAGCTTTTATTGTGGGTATCATCACATCATTGATCTAAATGCATCACTGACATTTTCAAACAAAGATCTAGTGCCAGTTTTCCATTATCTCCGAGCGGATCAAATTGGGTGTATTTGTTCAAGCCGGTGTATGTATAGTTACAAAGAAAGCAGTCTACAGGTAATGCAGACCTTGGCAGGTAGCGAGAAACAAAGCAAGTGTTAAGCACACAAAACAAAACTGTAATAGTTACTGTTGTGAGCAAAGCATCCAAAAACAATAAAATTCATTCTACGTTTTTCACTTTCATCAGGATTCTTTTAACTCATGGATCATTCCATGGTGGGGATCAGAAAGCTTGCATATGTCAATGACCTAGCAGCATCCCCCTGGTAGGGTCTCCCAAGTTGATTGTATCAATGACCTAGAGAGCTACATGCATGTATTCCAGAGGGAAATTAGACTCCCAGTAGGGTTTCCAAAGTTGGATATATGTTGATGTCTGGTGTTCATTTTGTTTCAATAAATGATATATGCTTATAACAGAGATGACATTGGCTGCCTGGGGAATTGTGTACACATATCGCTGTGTCAGTTAATGAACAGAGCTGGAACTCTTCATACCTATATCTATACATGGCATATTCAATTGTCAAATATACAATTAGGTTGAATCAACAGTGAACCTTGCTTTTCTTGAAAACCATTGAATATGATTGAATTTAAAGATATATTTTCCATGGAATTAGGACTTCCATGGATAAAGTCTTTGAAAATCATGGAATTTAACCTTAATTGTACTTGCTGCCAGACATCTTCACAAACCAAGGGCAAGTGTATCATTCCAATAAAGCACTTTGCTTGCAAAGATGGCTACCAGAAGGATATGTCACTGGCATTATTAACTAGTGTTGTTAATGATTGGCAGTGGACATTTCTGTCAAAAGGTATAACAGTATCAGTCGATGAAACCCTTGGCTTGTGAAGATGTCTGTTGTGAAGATATACATGTAGCTACAACGTACCAGAAGGACATGTCGTTGACATTATAAACTAGTGTTGGACATTGACAGTATAATTCCTGTCAAAAGTTCTAACATTATCAGTTGTGGGAAAATCCTGGAAATTTTCATATTTTTACCTAAAAAATTATTAGGAAAAAACAATGAAATTTAATATATCAAATGAATGTATAGTAGGTTATTGAATATGTAGTAAACACTGTTTGCCTTACATGTACATGTGACCACAATGCGTTACGACATATATGCCTTGCATGTTTCATAATCCTGCATCTGTTACAAGTGTTAGCATCATTCGACCCTATGTTTCAGACCCTTTCCATTATCAGACTGTGAGTTTAAGTATCAAATATCGGTTGATTTCCATGGTAAATTAGGAGCAGAGATGAAAAGAAAGCCTCCCACCTAGCGAAGAGCTTTCACTGAAGACATATGGCAAGCACCACAGACAAACTACATGTGTATTAATTTGTCTCCAGGTGAACATCTGAACATTGCACAAGTGCTGCACAAATGCATCCACACGGGATGTTTATCTTGCCATGTGTTTCACCTTATCATGTTTGTTTGAAGTATCTGTTGAAAATGTGCTATGTGCATGTTGATGCCATATTGTACATGTACTGTTTGTACGTATCATTATGTTGGACATCAGTCGGATTCCAAGTAAACTGTTGTGAATATTTGTTTAGTAATTTGTTTTTATTTTTAGAAAATGGCACTTATTATTTCTAAATTGGGCGCCATATTTCTATGCAAATCCTGGATTTGTCTATAGCTGCTGATTATTAATTATCAATGTGCCCCAGTGGTGTCATGAAACAAACCGACTTTATCTTTATCTTTTTGATTAGCAGCCAGTGATATTTTATTTGCACTTTTCCACAGACGAGATAGTGAAGTGAAGTGAAACATTTTAAGTGCTTTTATCCACCAAACGTTAAAGCAGCCTGACTTGGGCACGGTCTGCCATAAAGTTAATGCCAAGGCTGTGTCCAAAGCGGGTACGGATGAGATAACACTTACTCTGGACTTTAATGTACTAATCGTTGACCGCTCATTGAAAGTGGGAGGAATCAACTGATCTACATTGTAACTGGTCCACTGAGGAAGTTGAATAAGAAACATATATAGTGTACAGTGTACATGTACATGTAGGCATGCAGTTGCTCTAGCCACTGAGCTTATTCAGGTAATCAGAAAGGTCATGTATAAAACAATTTAGTCTTGAGAATGACCAGTTTGTAGAGTTTAGACTGTAATTATCTAAACTGTATTACCACATTAAAGGTAATTGCTTACAGTAATGCCAAATGATTGCTTCTGGCACTGTAAGACCCACAGTGGTATAAACACAAACACGCGTGTTCATGCTAATTCATCCTCTAATTATTTGCTTTGTGCATTGCGCTTTAATTAAGCAGCCACCTCAGGGGTTGGATGCTTTATCATACATAAGTGTCACCAATTACCATAATTCTACTATGTGTGCACAATTAATTTTAATATTTCCTTTATTGCCTTTTAGTATCAACACCAGCCTCTGTGGTGTAGTGGTTAATGCTGCGGATTTCAGGCTGGTGTATGTACATGTAGGTACTGGATTCATACATGTATAATATAAATAATACTAACTACATTATAAAGCCATTAAAGGTGAAACAAATTCTTGATAGAATAAATTGATACATGAATTTTTAGTGTTACGTTCAGGTGTACAGAATTGTTGTCTTATAAACAAATTACCTATTGATAGGAGCCAATTTCACAAAATATTGTAGACTACTGGGGTGTTTGTGGAAGTAAACGAAAATATCCAACTAAAAGTGTTTCCCAAAATATAACTAATCATAATTGACTCCAGGAACGAATAACGTCCACAAGTAATACGTCACAAATACGCAAAAACTTGTGACTTCTGATCTACTAATCATAGTCATGTCACTAATAGTGAGCAATTGAAACCTAATCTCTACTTACGTCCACAACTAGACCTACCCTATTTTGTGAAATTGGCTTCAGAATATGTCATTATTATTCAAATTAATGCAGACCCTGTAATAGGATCACCTCAATTTAAAACCAATTATATTAATTCCCACAAGTGGTCGTAATAGCAGAGTTTCACTGTAATACAAAAATAGCCAAAAGTAAATGAGCCACTTTGCTGTTATATTTTCATTCCATGATAAATTTCTGGCTCCGAATCAGATGGGTGCACATGACCTTTCACCTGGGGGAAATAACCTAATTTACGTGAAAAGAGGATCTAAATGAACGTACATTTACATTATTACTGGCATGTCAGAAAACGCATCATCCAAAGTGCATAAAAAGTACTAAAAATTTCTCTTCCAAATTGCGCGATGTGTTCGTGTCACAAGTCATAGTGTTGCTCTATCTATCAAAACATGAACATACATTTGTCTGAGTAGGTAAATTTCCCCTGGAATGTTGCACAAAATATGGTACCAATTTGAGGCAAGATGGTCGCCATGGGGAGTCCTGTTCTGGTTTGTTTCGACATTTGTCATACGGAGTTGTTCTCTACTGGTGGATGTATATACAATATATCGCATTATTTTTGGGGTATGGAGTTACTAAACCATTTCTGGGCAATTTCTTTGTATTTGTTTTTCAGCATTTTGGTTAGTTAAGACAAAACACTAGATGTTGTTAGATAATTCAACTGTTAGGAATTTCAATTTACAGTATAAAAAAATTAATGAAATTTGATAATATTTGAATTTATTTACATAACAAAGAGAAACAATTGTTGCAGATGGGACAAATACCACGGAATCTCCCTTCTCCGATTTCTCTCCAACGATCCTTTTGATAAAATTAATCAGTTTGTTTCCAATCAACTTAGCATACCAGATATATACATACATGTATAATATATATTTTATCAAAAGTATACATGTATTTTTAATATTTTTTTAGTGATTTAATTAGTAAATCGACTTCTTTGAAATGAACAAACAACAATAGGTACATTATAATAAATCAATATTACCTTTCCAATGAAATTCTAAAATAAATATTTTCCTCTTAACTTACATTATATATAAAAATGTTTTTCACTTGCCTGATATTTTCAAAACCTAATTTTTATCATGATATATTACCAGGAACTGTATTAATGAATTCTTGTATATTTGATATGGCATTTCGAAAGTGATACTTGTTCAATCGGACAACCATATGCCATTAAAGATCCTATTAATTCCATTTCGTGTGAATATATACAATGTAAATTTGAATAACAAAATATCATTTGCACGTGTTGCAAAAACTGTTCGCACATGCTCCAAATGAATCACTGACATAACAGGACACACAGTATTTTAAAAAGAAATGATCTGAACTCTGTGACTCATAGTCATACATGTATATGTACATGCTGGTAAAATTATTGGTATATGTAGCTATAATTACTTTTATTATCCATATAGATCAACATAACTGAGTTAATAGAAATAATGTGAAGCACATGTGTGATAAAGTTAGGTTATACATTCGCTGAAGCCATTTTCAGCATTAATAATTGCTTAAAAGTGACCAGTCGCTTTTTGGCACAGTGGTGATATCGCTAGTAATTGTGACATCATATGCCTATAGGATGTCTGCTATATTCTTAAGATTTCAATTAAAACTTCAAGTAATAACACAACAATACATTCTGTCTTGTAGTCTGATTGAGATGTACGATGAGATACACAATGGAACCAGTGTTTATTTTCATTAAATAATTTATATATAGCCAAACATCGAAAAAGTTACCCCTTTCGAAAAGTGACTCATTTTGCTTCTGCATTCTTTTTACTGAAACTATGCAGTCGCAAACATTGACAGTACAGTGAGTTCTTCACCGAACTAAGCTTCAATAATATCAATGTAAACTAAAATGCAAAAAAGGGGTAAAAATTAATATTTTGCCTAATATAATGTGTAATTATTATATTTATTTTTACACTCTAGCATCATAATGAATTACTGTAAAACAGGTATTATTCGCTTGTCTGTAATTATCGCAATTTTTGCGTTTGTCATTTTACCTGTCGCTTTGTAACCAGCTTATACATGTAACCCTTATCGACTGTCATCCAAAACAGTAGCAGACACACAGAAACATTTCTCTGTAGTATTCAAAGTGTCTGCAAGGATGTCTACATGCTGACCAGAATACCATGTACCAGCTTTATAGAATGTTCCGGTATTATCGAATCGAAAACTGAATATTCTATCAATAAGACAGTCCACATTGAAACCTCTCTAAACCGAACACACTTGGGACCGAATAAAATGTTCGGTTTAGAGAGGTGTTTGGTTTACTGAGGTTTAAATACAGCACATATGGCTGTTTGAAATATGTTCGGTTTAGAAGGAATTCTGGTTTACTGCGGGTCCGGTTTAGAGGGGTTTCACTGTACATGTACCGGTACATGTATTCTATATGTAGTAATCATTGTTTGCACGTGATCTGGCATTTTAAAAATTCCAGTCTGGCAAGGCAGGGTAAAGATAAACATTGTTTGTTTAACGATACCACTGGAACACATTGGTTATTAATCAGTGGTAATTGGACATCAAACGGTTATCTCGACACTTGGTTACAAAGGAAACCCGCTGCCACCACTTTAGGCTACTCTTCTTTGAGTAACTGCAAGGAATCTTTTATGTGCTCTTTCCAACAGATGGGAAAACTACACACCATGGCCATGCAGTATTCAAAATAGACCTTTTAAAAAAAATCTGAACTACTGTTGGCTGTATCAACAGAATATCATGTCATTTAATATAAAATGAAAATAAAAAAATGTGTTTTCTCTGTAGCAATTTATACCTGTGTTTATTTGTATTCTATGAGGAATTCCCTTCTAATTGCCAGTCGATAGGTGAATGTCCACCGAGCCGTATAGTAGAAAAATAAACAAAACATTTCCTAACGATTTCTTTTGTGTGGTAAAGTGATTATCATGGAGTGCTGCAGTACGGGAACCTGTTATTGTTTGGCACCAAAATATAAAAAGGAAATCTAATTAAGTGCTTACATTGTAGGTATATAATAAAAAATACAAACTGTGTAGTGCTTATCATTCACCGAAGCCATGAATGGCCCATGATGCATAATGCAAGATGTTGTTGTTGGTGACCTATACACATAAATTGATTGTAATGAGGTCTTCTACCTTTCAAGATATTTTAAAACAGATAAAGATAAAGTTTGATTGTTTAACAACACCATTGGAACACATTGATTATTAATCAACGGTTATAGGATGTAAAAAGCATGATTATATTGACACTAACTTGCACACAGAGGGAACCCGCTGTCACCACATACATGTAGGCTACTCTTGTTTGAATAACAGCAAGGGATCTTTTATGAGCACTTTCCCACGGATAGGACACGAAAGTACACATCTCGGCCTTTGATAAACCAGTCATGGATCACTGGTTGGTTGGAATGGGAAATAACTCAACTCTCCCATTTAAAACGGTGACAAATAGTCAGACCTCTTTAGATAGCTATATATACAGTTGTATATACATCAATTTTTATCATAACTTTTTCTTCTACATGTAACTTGTTCTCCATGACTTACATGTATATGCATGGTATCAAATGCCATGGTATACATGTATGTACTGTCCTGTCCTTAAATAGTCCTGTCTGTGAGGTAGTTCTAGCCACAATGTATTCCTTTCTGGTAGATAAGCCTGTTTATGAGATAGTTAAATGTCCATGAGATACATGTACTGTAAATGTAGAAAATTTTGTGAGCAACGAAGTACTGCGAAAACTGCGATGCACTAATCATCACTATACTTAATTTCTCTACACAGTAGTATGCTAATTATAAAACAGCATGTGATTGTGTTTTTATTAAATTAATACAGCTCTAGAAGTTGAAGTCACATTACTTTCTACACACAGTTTTGGCCATTGTTGACCACCCGCAATACTTTCACGTTGCAATACATACATGTAGTAGATTTACAGTAGTACATGTAATAGTTATATACCCACAGTTTACGAAGTGTATCGGTGAATATCCTACAGTTTTGGTCGTGGGCCCATAACTAGACCATAACTATAGGATATTCACCGATACAATGAGTAGCTGTGGGTATAACTCACTTATACGCCAACTTTCGGCCGAATTATGAAAATACTTATTATTCGCCTCTGAAAAGTGTAAGTGTATCGGTGAATACACCTACTCTTTTAACAAACAAAACCATGGCATTAACGAGGCCGGAAGTTGGGTATAAGTACATATATGGCTGCTAAATTATACCCTACATGTACATGGTACATGTACATTGTATGTGGTAGCTGCTCAGAGAGTTTGTGGAACATGTGGTTTCATTATGACTACATGTACATGTATTAGTTAGATACATTATCACCAAAAATCCTGGTGAAGTCAAAGGCTGTGTCCATGACAGGTGTGCTTGAACAAATTTCTGATGGAAGCACACCAAAAATGACCCAACCCAACCCTCACCAAAAATGTGATAGATGTTTCATGTATAGACTGCATTTGTCTTCTGAGCAGCAATGAATCAAAGTCCTATAATATCTGAAATGTGTTTATACACATAGCAAAATGATATTCCTTTGTGCCATCTCTTCATCCAGCATGCAAATAGAATTATTTTATTGCATTTATGACCATCTAACGACTACATCTGAGCGTGTACCTGGCAGTGATGTATGGTACAATAGCACACTCTTCAGTCTTGTTCCTACCTGCTTGGAACACTTGGTAATGTCAGACCCTGTCACTGATTGCGAATCTCTGATGTATATGCAAGGGCTACTGATGCACCTGTTGTTCAGACATGCCACTGCATGCATTTGTAAACTAGCCAGGGTGAGTGTAATGTTCCCTGCTCACTATTAAATCCAGGTTAGAAGGAAGCTGAGGACATAAATGGGGGTGGGTGGCACAGAAGCATGGATTGATGCCAAATTTGGTTGTCCATGGATGGTAATGTTTGCAATATATTAATAGCAAAATACATGTTATAGCAGATTTACCCAGATTATGTTTGCCCTGTCAGAAGGATGACCTATTTGACATACAAGGGCAAGCAGAAAGATAAAGTGTGCATAAATAATATTATTTAAATTATTGAAATAGCAAAGTATATTTATCATAATGCACAGTGCAGTTTTAGCCATAATGTAAGAACACGACTGGAACCCGTCTAACGAAGCCAGTTAAAACAAGATGGCGTCAGTTGTTTTTTCGACATTCCAAACAGAAATGAGTGTTCCTTGTCAATGTTTTGTACTTTAGATTCAAATAAAGTATTCGATGCTGTGTACAACAAAATTATATTTCATGATACTGTTGCGTAGTTTACGAAATGCCCAAACCGCTATGTACATGTATAATATTTGACGGTAATAAATATTGTTGAAATTAAACGTGTAATGGTAATCATGTATGTAGCTGCTGTGAACATATTTAAATCATTCAAGTTTCCTCTCGATATGGGTTATCAATAGATTGATCCAGGCCTGCTGTTATATATCTACATGTAAGCTAGTATTGCCCTTTCTTGATTATTAAATATAAATAATAAAGATGAACAACAATATTGATAAGTAGCAAGGGATCTTTTGTACGCACTTTCCCACATACAGGTTAGCACATACCATGTCCTTTTTTAAACCAGTTGTGGACACTGGTCGGTATAAGTGGTATTACACCTACCCATTGAACCTGGCGGAGCACACACCCTGGGTTGGAGTCGGAAAGTGAGATCCATGAGCAGGATTCGAGCACTGTTCCTACTAGCCTGTAGTTCATGGTGTACACAATGTTGTAAATGTGGGCTTGTTATATGCCAGCACCAACAGAAAGATGTACAATATTGTAGTTACATGTACGTCTGCACAGAGAAAGCTACTCAATATTGTGAGGTGTGAAGCACCAAAGAATTAACTATATAGCTCAATACAAATGTCAAAGATTGCATGCTCATGATGAATACAAAAGTATAATTCAGTTTCTAAAACCATTTCCATTCGTGACATTGGGAGTCTGTATTAAAGCGAGTCCTACCAGTAATCGTTGATCCAGTCTGACAGTGACTGATAATCAAGGCATTACGTGAACAATGATATTCATGGTCTTGTAAATTGTAGCATTGCCAGAAAGGTATAAATTATCATGATCTGGTGAATCATGCTGAGAATTTAGCAGTGAAAAATGCAGCTCTGAATGAATTTCAAAACAAAAATTGCAACCATTATTCTTACTCAGTTATGATAGTAACTTAGTTAAGAACACTTCTTTATGTACAGTGAAACCCCCTCTAAACCGAACACACTTGGGACAGCATAAAAAGTTTGGTTTACTGAGGTTTAAATACAGCTCATAAGTCTGTTTGGGACTTTGAAATATGTTCGGTTTAGAGGGAATTCTGGTTTACCGATGGTCCGGTTTAGAGGGGTTTCACTGTATAATCTAAAGGCAATCAGTCAGTGAAATCAAAATTGTATTAACTTATATCATTGAAATATATACTATGTATTTGTACACATCTCCACTGCGTATGCTTGATATTGTAGCTACATGTATCTTGGCCATGTGGTCTCAATAACGGACTAAAACTGTGTCTTGTCTTTAGTACATTGCTGTGAACATTATTTTTTTATGATGCATTTAACCACGGGAATTGGCAAAGCTATGGCGATTGTATGATTGCTGCGTTATCTTCAAATCTTCATGGCATTTTGCTGACCATGCAAAAAGTAATACATGTATATACATGTACATGTAAGTAGTAAGGGATCTTTCAAATGCACTTTCCCACAGGCAGGACACTGTGTACATACCACAGCCTTTGTTAAACTAGTTGTGGACACTGGTTGTTGTATTGGAAGTACACCTTCCCATTGAGTCTTGTGGAGAATGTGTTTGAGCCAGTACTGGGATTAAAATTCTCATATGCTACGAATGGAATTCGGACCCAGTACCTACATGTACATTTGTGTTGTACCAGTCTTAAACCCAATGCATTAACCATTGCACTATGGAGACCAGTGCATATGTTTAAGAATGTATCTTTTTTTTTTGTCGATTGACTGCGCATATTTTGAATGGAACTAAAACACTGCTATTTACGCTTTCGTACATCAGCTTGTTGGAAAAAATCGTATTTTGACACATTGTGTAAATAGATAATGGTATAGCAGATTGTGGAAAATTATTTAAATAGTTGAGTGCACCTGTATGGCTGACACATTACACCTTTGAAAGGTTTGACTAGCCAGGCAGAATGTCATTATTAGCTATTCTACCGTTATCTCTTCTATATAGATTTTTGAAATCCACCAACCATACAGTGTATATATCTCGTTGTGTGAGAGCCAGGTCATACATGTAAGTGGCAAATACAACCTAAAAGTCTTTTTTGCATATTTGAAATTTCCAGAGTGGGATGTACATGTATACATCCAGCTCCGGAAATTTCAAATATGCAAAAAAGACTTAATGTAGAGATAAAGTGTCTTCCTGTGGTGGGATGGGTCGTGGAATCGATCCTCCACAGTGCAAAACATTTTATGGGCTATTTTCCGTTCCAGCCAGTGGTACACAACTTGCTTATCAAATTTTCCGCTCAGACCGTGTGTCAATATAACCATGCGTCTGATGTCCAATAACCGCTGATTTATAATCGATGTGTTTCTAGTGGCATCATTAAATAAAACAAACTTTACTTTTCAATGTGTCAGAAAGTGATAAGTGAGCCTATTTAGACAAATAACTACAATACCTAATATACTATAAATATTGCCAATATGCAAAGAAATCATAAATTTGTTCACGTTGTTTTCATTGCTATTAAAACAAATTGAATACCTTTACTACTGACGAAAATCAGTTTTCCCAGTAAATCATGCACTGTAAGTTTGTGCTTTCTCCAAGACATGTATCCACTACTGGTCCATCAAAGGCTGTGATATGTGCTATCTTGTCTGTGGGAAAGTGCACATAAAAGATTCCTTGTTCTTAATCGAAGAAGAATAACATCTGGCAGCAGCAGGTTTCCTCTGTGAACAAGTGTCAATATAACTGTTTGACATCCAATAACCGCTGATTAATAATCAATGTGTTCCAGTGGTGTTGTTAAACAAACAAACTTTACTTTATCTCAGTGCAGATGTACAAGTAACTGCAATTTTGCACATCTTTCTGTTGGTGCTGCATACATACATGTATATAACAAGCCCACATTTACAACATTGTGTTCCTTTCTGTTTGGTACGTGCTAACATTAAACTTTATTCTACATCTCTATGCATGAACATAATTAAATGTATACGCCTTCCTTCCAACCATTCATTGCTTTGTGTACAAAAACATCTCCCAATTATCCACTGCCAGTTGATTCAAGACTTTAGTGTCAGACATTTTTCATCATCAAGACTACAAATTCATTCCTAGCATTTCTCTGGTACTACACTGTACATTGTTGGCACTGTTGCATCAATGTTTGTTTCTCATGTTTTGCCATTACTACATGTACAAAAGTAAAGTTTGTTTTATTTAATGATGCCACTAGAAACACAGCAATTATCAATCAGCGGTTATTTGACTTCAGACGCATGGTTATATTGACACATGGTCTCAGAGGAAACCCGCTGTTGCCGCTTCATGATCTACTCTTACTGAAAAACAGCAAGGGGTCTTTAATATGTGCACACCACAGAATTTGATAAACCAGTCGTGTATCCCACTGGCTGGAACTGAAAATAGCCCATAAATTTTTTTTCGCTGTGGAGGAATGATCCCTAGACCAATCCCGCCACTACTACATGTACATGATTACATATGTATCCACAACAATTAATTTATAATTATTTTAATAAAAACAAGGTATCTGTGTTAACCACTGAATGTTCTCAACGTTTCGTCAATATATTATTGACATCATCAGGAGAAGACTGAACATAAAACCAAGTGTTGCAGCATATAAAAGCAAGATAAAAACAGTTCAGGTGAAAATAATTATTTTAACAGTGGCTAAAAACATTAAAATTGGGAATTTTTACTCAAAAATTTGGAATAAAAACAATGTAGCCTTTGGGGAACAGTGGGGAATGGTGCCGATTATAGAAGTCTAGTAACATACAATGTAGGTGATAAAACCCTGATACATGTAATAATAATTAGATGTAAGTAGATGTAATATAATAACTATCTGATACAGATCAAATGAGATTCTGCTGCCTGCATGCATTGAATATACATGCATGTATGCATGAGAAGATTAATATTAATGTGCAGGTGAAACTACATGCAAATTAAATATGACAATGTTCTTATCATATATATAGTACATGAATATATAATAGTAATAATACATGATGAAACATGCATGGTTGCCCAATCTACATATATCATATTGTACATGTAGCATCGATTATACATGTACATGTACACCATGGTTAGAAGAATTTTCAATTTTGTTTGGAATTGTCCATTTATATAAAGCTAGACTGTTTACTGAAATCCTCAAGAGCAGTCTACAATGAATTCCACAGGGGCCACTAAATGGGGGCCTTTGCCTCCTAACTTTTCAGAATTCGGCCAAATTAAAGAAATTGCAGGTACCATACATTTTTCAAAATATCACATGTGGGGCGCCGCCCCATATTTTATCATGCTGTGATCTGGGCCTCTCTTCCATAATAGCAACTGTCACTTCTTAAAAACTAGAAACCTTTAGAACAGCCTACAATGAGTTGATGAACTCTCTAACTACAACAGTTCACTTCTTAGATGTTTCATAGAAATGTCTGTTAAGAGCAGTCTACGTACTTGATTTAATATCTCAATAGCTACTTAAAAGTTTCCTTAGAAATCTGTAGAGTAATTCATGTATATAATGATTTGATTATGGTCTACACATGTCCAAAATACTACTTCAGTACTTGTATCATGATTCATGATTTTAATGGGACTTATAAAATTGTATGTAATATATACATTGAAAGATAAAGTTTGTTTGTTAAACGCGCCACTGGAACATATCGATTATAAATCGGTGGTATTGGACGTCAGATGCATGGTTATGTTGACACATGGTCTTAGAGGAAATCCACTGTCGCTGCCTCATGGGCTATACTCTTACCAAAAAACAGCAAGGGGTCTTTTATGTGCACTATCCCATTGACAGGATAGCACACACCATGGAATTTGATAAACCAGTCGTGTATCATTGGCTGGAACGGAAAATATCCCAGAAAATTGTTTGCGCTGTGAAGGATCGATCCCTCAACCCATCCCACCACAGTCGGACATTCTACCTCTTAGTCGGGTCAATATAGCACCTAACCCCAAAATAATTGATAGAAATTGTTTTATGGCGGTTTTTTGTACTATGG
>JAULBR010151242.1:3377-17351 GCA_032355825.1 Melanodrymia aurantiaca | reverse complement strand
AAATCTGTAATGACACCATTGGAAATCTACAAATTAATAGAAAATAGATGTTCTTATCAGACACTTGTATTCAAAGAGCATAATATTTAGCTTGAAAATTGGCCTTTATAGGCATGCTATATGTTTTCCACCATATTCATAACCTGCCTTGGCCCCTAAATAGCATTAACAGTAAATCTTATTCTCACGCATATTGGAATAATCCATTAGGTCAACTAATGACTAATGCACAATGGGTGATCAGTATCCTATAATGTGAAACATGATGATGAAAGGTGACACAGTTAATCATGTTGTATAAACTAAATAGATTAATAAATTACTTAACCGTTTGATAAATATACTGTATTTAAACAAATCCATCACATTGCCTCTGTATTGAGCATGGTCTATATCAAACACCACATTGACGTCTTTCAATGAGCATTTTCTAATAATTGAAGTACATGTACCACATTCCCTATATAACGAGCATGGCCCAACTAAAATACAATCTTGCATTCTGTAAAAAAGCATAGCGTATCTAAACAGTAAATTGCTTTCAAATAAGTGTGATCTAACTGAAATACAAAATTTCCATCACTTATGTGTGTGGTATACTTGGAAAGATAATAAGACATGTCTTCTTAAAACGATGCAACAGGAAAGATAAAATCAAGAAACAAAGATAAATCTTGTCTTGTAACTAATGCTAATACCACGGTCGTTGATGTGTTTAGGATACACTAAATATATTTACATGTATATATATTATATATACAACATAGCACCATAATAGATATCAACTTTTTAAAAGAAACCGGATTAATACGTTGAAATATCTTTGGATCTTGTTAATATATGGTACATGTATATGGTGACAAGCAAAGCGAGATGTTATGTTATGACTCCCTGAGATTGACAAATCGTGGTATCTGTGTGATAGTTGTTTTAATTATCACAAACATTAAACATAGCTTTATAGTGTGTACAATATGAATACTGCACCCATTACAGCTACATTTGGACATTCAGCAATAAAACAAATTACACCACATTTTGTGGCTGTCCTGGACATCAGAATCACATATTCTTACACCAACAATACAAACTTTAATCGCATCAATCGAAAGCTTTCTTGTTATATTATACTAGTAACCAGTTGCACCAAACAATATATGGTTTTCTGTTATATGACCAGCAGATGCTAAATTCCTTCAATACTAGGTTTTGTGTGACATAACATGGACTAGCTGCTTTTCAATACAAGCCTTTAGCACAAGCTGCTGCTCACAACATTGCAAGGTTTCCTGTTAATAATGTATTATGACCTACAGCTACTTCAATACAAGGATTTGCGTGATAGGATATAAATTTACTTCCACCCAAAACCTAATCGCATCCACCCCCACCTCACAAATACGGATAGCTGCGGGCCTGTGACAATCACAAATTACCAGTATTCTGTGCATGTCATACTTATAATACATGTATATAACATGGTTTAGCATTCTCATTATAGATTACAAACATTAAGTAGTATTGGGATAAAAACTATCACATTAGTAAATCAAAATAACTCTATGTTTCGTCGGTAAAGTACCGACATTATCAAGATAATGGGAGTGAACAGACAAGCAAGGCTAAATAAGAAAGTAAGAGCTTTGGGTAATAAAGTTGAGAGAAAAAGAGTGAATAGGCAAACAGGGAATACTATCTTGCTTAAGTAGGGAATACGGTTTTGCTTAGTGGTATGTTATATTAATTAAGTAGGGAATACTGTCTTCTTTGATAGTAATTAAGAAGTAAATACTGCCTTGCTCAGTGTATTAATTAACTATCGATATCTGTCTTGCTTAGTGGTACATATTTTATTAAATACTATAGGGATTACTGTTTCGTTTTTTGGTAAAGTTGATTTGAGTAACAAAACCACTTGAGCAAATTAATTAATAATCAGCACCTATTGGATGTCAAACTCATAATATATTATGTTCTTTCCCACAGACAGGGTAGCACACACCATGACCTTTGATAGACCAGATGTGAATCACTGGATGGAATGGGAAACAACCCAACAATCCTCCTGAGGAGAACACTGTTATGCTTGATGGCATTCATTATAAAGCAAAACTAAAAATGTTTCTACTGAAAACCACCCTACATTGTAATTAAAAATACGGTCTTGCCTGGTTGTCTTAATTAGTTAGGGAATATGTTCTTGTATGATGTCTTAGATTAGGTTGGGAATATCATCCTGTCCGATGGTGCTCCATGAATAACTTGCCATAACCAGCCTGTGTGCACTGGAAGACCTAAACTTGTCATAATGGTGTAGCAGCATCCCATTTGTGCACATAAATGCTTTTTCATTCATTTGGGTCCGTGTTTCTGCTGGTGGATTTAAATATCTGAGTGCACCACAAGCCCTGTGGCAACTGAAAACTTGCTGATAATACTGTGTATTAGTACCATTACATTGAATTTGAACTGGGTGCTTGACTGTACACATTACAAACTGGCCTTTTTAAAGACCGACTGGTTTGGCTGCGAGGTTATGGTGTTGGACTGTGAAGTGTCTAGCAAATCAGTGCAGTAGGTTCGAAGCTCACTTGTACACATAAGTGTTTTTCCATAACAATCAGAAACAAATTATTTTGTAACTGTGTCAATGCATCCTCTTGAATCAAAGATCCTGGTGCTGAAGTTCTAGATACATAACTTATAGAATCTTGATGTATCAAACTGACATCATAAATCAGGACCAAGTTACTTTGTGGCTGTGTCAATGCATCATCTTACAGCAAACACCTTGCTGCAGACATGATCGACATATAGTAGTAATTTATGAAATCTTGATGTATCTATGGCATCACACATTAGGAACATGGATGTTTGGCTGTATCAATGCATCATCTTGGAGTAAAGATCTTGCTGCAGATGTGATGAATATGATAATCTATGAAACCTTAGTGTATCAGTGCGGTATCACAAATCAGGAACACATTTCTTTTCTGCTGTGATGCATCTCCCTGATGTGATGCGGAGCAAAGTCCCAGGTGGTGCAGAAGTGACGGCTGTGTAATTCATTCTCTCATAATAAATAATACAAACAACTCGTAGTACTTTCATGCACTCAATTGCATAATGCTGCCTTAGTAAAATTTGATCCAACAACCTAAGCACACTGTCATCATACCATGGACACCTTCTGACAAGTGCGAGGGCTTTCTGTTACGGCGTTATGGCCGTCCTCCATTAGTAACCTATCTGTTGTATTGCAGCCTGTTGGGGCCGACACGTACCGCACCTCCACATGGTCATGGTCCTGTGTAGTCCTTTCGGAGCGGAATTTCCGCCGATGATAAAAACCACAGATTAGAAGAATTATGCAGAAAAATGAGGATATTGAAGTCCCAATTGCTATGTGTAATATCTGAATTCCAGCTGTGGTTGGACCTGAAAGTAAACAGTGTGTAAAATTAACCATCGACAAAATGTTATTATAGGCAATTGAGAATGTTGCACATCTCGTAAGACAACTGAATACATCATTAATATTCATAATATATGTACAAGGATACATTTAATTTTCATAATAAACATACCATAACGTAGTTTAATTTTAATAATACTAATATAAATTTCAATACAGTATTCATATTTCATGGCACAAGGATACATTTTAACATTCATAATAAACATACAAGGTCAAGAATATATTTTAATATTCACAATTTTTAAAAGTACATTTAAAAAGTAATACATGTGAATTGTATTTGCTGAAGATCTTATGACAAGGAAAAAATACATTAAGCAGTTGGTGGAAATATATTTGAGAATTACTCAGTATACATGCATGTAGGAATAAAGTGATATTAAATTTCATTTCAGATCTCAGTGATAAAATAGATCGTAAAAAATTATATTAAGTGCAATCACAATCCTTTGAGTTATTTTTTTAAGAAATAGAAATTGGTGAATTGTTCGAAGAATGATAAGGGCAAGCTGTAAATTGTGAATCACATTTTTATAATATTTTCGCTTATTTGAGGCAACAGCAACATAATGATTTAAAATCATATTAAGTAATATGGTAAAAACTCGATCTCATTAAACAATTCTTTTTTTAAAATACGTATTTTTTGAAACATTGAATGAAGAATGAATTAACACACTGAGCCCTCTGTGATAGTTTGGAGGTGAAAAATACACCTAGCTTCTATTGCCATTTATAAGTTACATTATGTAAATAATAAAACAGTCACTTTCACTAAACTGACTTATTAATTAAGAGACATGCAAACATCAAAGAATCTCACCCACCATTTTGGTGCCAAAAACACGATCACATGACAATAAGGTAAAGCGAGTTATGCGCAACCGAGGTTTTACGAAACTTTACGTTATCAATATAATTGCACACATTTATTATGTGATTATAAACATCAACAGAAATGTCAAAATGAAATTATATTATGTATAGTCGCTCGTTAGATGTTATACAAATACCTCCATAAAATACAGATCTAAAAAGTTGGCAGTTTTAAGGTGAATTCTTTGGCTACAGGCACGACATAGCAGAAATGTTTGATGTCAAAATTGGTGAGTGAGCCCTTTTGAGTATTTAACAAATTCACAGCAAATTTCCAGTTATTTTGTTAGATCAATGTACAACCTTGAGATATTTAAATAGTTGTTGGATATATACAATACAAATGACAAATAGAAACAAACTCACTCAAATACAATACCGTAAGTATATTAATAGAAACACCTCTTGTCTTGTTTATATTTCACATTTTCAAAATATACTTGTAGAAAAATGTGATAGTTATGGTTTAATTGTTTACATGCATTTACATAAATTGTCAGTTATCAGAGTTATTAGTCATTATTGATAAAATCACAAACTGAAGGCAATTGAGCAACACATTGAGAAAAATGTGCAGTTTGCAAGAAAAAAATTATCCACAACACATGAACAAAGTATTATTCTTATCCAACAGGCATTGTAACATTACATATTCCCTTTGTCAAACATTCTAATGTCTCAGAGTAAGACATTCTGATGTCACATTATTCCAGTGTTTAACAAGTATTCTGATATCACGTGGTATTAAGTCAATGTCAAACATTCTGACATCACATCATCTCAATGTCAAACAGACATGTCATTACATTATCTCAATGTAAAACAGTCATTCTGACATCACGTTATCTCAATGTCAAACAGTCATTCTGACATAACATCCCAATCTCAAACAGTCATTATGACATCACATCATCTCAGTGTAAAAAAGTCATTCTGACATCACCTCAATGTCAAACAGTCATTCTGACATCACATCATCTCAATGTCAAACAGTCATTCTGACAGTCATTCTGTAGCATTATAAGTAATCACCTCAACTGGTGTGAATGTATTCATTTCTATATGCAACATGCAAAACATATCAGACTAAATGTTGAGATTGTATAGCATGTCTGCAAGGTGTCACCTGAGAAAATATTATAACATTTTGAATACTTGTGCAGCACATTTGAGATCAACACAATGTACTGCTTTAGACAGAGTGCGGGATAAGACAGGTTTCTGGATAAGACAGTGTTAGGGTTTAGTTAAAGAGTATTAATACGAATGGTGCTAAATGAGAGTGCAGCTGCTCTTTAGAAAGCAAAGATGTCACAACTTGGTGATGCCATTGAGACAAAAATGAAGACACCATGCGACTACATACCCTGAGAAGTTGACCCTGGTGGCAAATGCACCATCGAGCCTGCAGGGTGGGAAAACAAAATGCAATAATCGGACCCCACATGCAAGTGTACATAGCCCTACGTCTGCTATACCTTCGACGACTCGGAGAACTGACAACTAAAGTAATACCGAAACAGTCTGCTACAATAACCACTGAACATCGGTCTGCTTATATTAGGCGTATTTATTTCTTTACCATAGCAAAAACAAAAACGTTTTTTTGTGTTAATCCAAGCAAACAGGAATGAGATTTTGAAACAATAAACTGATGACAAAATACAGAGAAATGACATTTAGCGAGGTAAAATTATATCTCTAAGATTTTTTACATATTGAAATGTTTCTGTTTGTCAGATAAATGTACATGTATTACAGTACTAACATGTAATTCATTCAAGGCAAAGCCAATCATACAGATATAGGCTTCACTCACTGCAAAATACAAATGCAAAATTACAAACTGGTTTCATTGATGCCATTTGCATGCATTAAGAACGGACTAATTATTGTGTCAGCTCAGTGGCCAACTCTTGCACTGAGTGTTTGATGCTTGTTGAAACAGGACAAACAGAATGAATGTATGGATGATGCATCACAAGCACAATGCAGCCGGCATTCTCTTAACTCTCTTACCTCCTACAAAATTGATGATTTTGAAATGATATGTGAGACAAAAATGCTAATACAGAACAGAAGACACACAGTGGAACTGAGAGGTGGTGCTCCGCCTACAAATGGTGGAAAAGAAACAATAAACCAAAAATAAGACTAAAATGTATAAAGAGGTTATAATAAGGTGTTTTGTTTCTTCTAAACGGAAAATGTATTACATTGAGTTTTACATCACATAACATAAATAAAAAGAGATATAGCTGCTATAAAAGCATGTAATATATTTACTCAGATACCAGGCCCATAGCCAGGATTTTGAGATGGGTGGGTCGTTTAGGCTTATGGTGAGACACTAAGTGCCTCACACGATGGTGAGATATAATTTTATTTTTTTTAACATTGAAAAAAGAATAAAAGTCTCCGATAGTGGGTTGCGGTCACCCGCTCCCACCCCGATCCCCATTGTCTACGGGCCTGGATACTATCATTATAATTAACTTTAATTAAGTTTTATTAACAATCTACATTAATTCAAACCGTAAGTCTTAATTCAAAGCACAATGTTTATGTTTGAGATTGATTAGGATTTTCACATTACATAATTTAGAGTGTTAATTTAAAACTTTTATACAGTAGGTACCGGGTATGTAGGCCTACATCATTCTACTAAATATTGATGGACGTACATGTATTCATTTGTAAAATAATTTACATAGCTAAAGATTATTTTTTTCACTTACTGATTCAACATAAAAATGATATATGTAACTAAAATATTGAACAATTAACACCTTATTAATACCTCAAACATAAATAGGAAATAGAAACAAAATGGAAAATAATAAACAATTGATTTATGCAAGATATTCTGCCATTGGGTTGTACATGTACTATCATTATTGACTCTAAGGGTTTCTGTCTGCATCTAAAGTGTGTTGTAATAGTCTGAGTTTCTTGTCTATATCTAGAGTTATACTGAACTGTGTTGTAATACACAAGTTCTATGAGTTTTCGTCTACATCTAGTTATACTGAAATGTGTTGTAATACACAGGTTATGAGTTTTTGTCTGCATCTAGAGTTATATTGAACCGTGTTGTACCGGTAATACACAAGGTTCTATGAGTTTTTGTCTACATCTAGAATTATACTGAACTGTGTTGTAATACACAGGTTCTAAGAGTGTGTGTCTGCATCTAGAGTCATACATGTAAAAATGATGTTCTATGAGTTTGTGTTTGTATCTAAAGTTATACTGAACTGAGTAGGGTTCTACTATGCTCAATTAAAAACAAATCGTGGAATAAAAATAAAGTGCAACAAAACATGATAGGTTTCTATACACTAAACTGAGGAACAGGAATTAATAGAAAGCTATTTTTTGTATCCTAACTTTCTTGCTACAATAACAAAATGAGTCATATCTATGAGAACAATAAATAACATATTATAGGAGAAACCAAAACATATACTGATATTTATATAAAAAAATAAAATACTAAATAATGTAGACAACTTATTATTTATTCAGTGTGGTGTTTCTATTTTATAAAATCCAGGCAGTACAAAACTACTCAACTAATTTCACAGAACTAAACAAGAACCATTACTGTAATAATTATAACAAAACTCTAAGTGAAATAAAAACCAGTGTCTTAATAATATCATAGAACTCTAATTCAAATATGAATCCCTGAATTCTAACGAAAATAGAATACATTGGCTCAATAATTATTACAACTCTAACTCAAATAGGAACTATTGGCTTAGTAATTATCAGATAACTAAATTAAAAACCATTCGTTTAATAATTATCACAGATCTCATAACGCTAAGGCTACCGGTACTGATAAAGGGAGTGAATACAAACAATGTTTGTATTATCAAATCATGACAGTTTCATAAATTGCAAATCTATTTGGATATTATTACTTTTACTATCATTCTACTGATTTCAAATTAGTCATTCTCTTAAAATTATGAACTTTAAAAACAAATTAACCTGATGTAATAAAAACAATTGTCGAGTAACAAAATGACTAAGAGGCTTTGCTTGTAAATTGTTTTTGAAGATGTAGGTACACACTATTTGTAATATTGTATTCCATTTGATAATAGAAAAGCTTGGTTCTGTAAAACACAAAATGTTTTCATAACTTACATTCTGAAGTTTCATCAGAGTCATCTCCCATGCCACAGTTTGGAAGTTTATTACATTTTAATTCTGGTGAAATGCAGAAGTTGCTCTTAACGCATTTAAAACCATAGCAACTGGCTGAAACAACAAGACAAATATTAGTAACTTATGTTACACTTAATGAAAGAGAAAATGTTCTGATAAATTTCTCTACATTAAAAAGTTGGACAGATATATAAAGCAATGAACAAATCATCAGAATAAGGATGATAGGTACCAAGTACAATTCCCATCTGATGCTATTATATGACTACTCAGTAAAAATAGTGAAAAACAGGAGAAAACAAGGACATGTGATCCCCACCATCCTACTTGGATCCACCCATGGATTTTAATTCCAGTACTGACTCATACCAAGATTGAATGAAGCGCAAGGCTCAATGTGGAGGTGTAAACCACAAACACAGAGATACACCCACTTCACAGGTTAATCAGTTGCCGTCACTGGATAACCAAACTCTGCTGTATAAAGTGTAGATGAACAATCTAACAGAACATACAAACCAACCAGAGTTGTCCACCATATCATTGAAAACTTTGCAAACTTGATAAGTGAAAAATTGAATAGAAAGACTGAGCCTTGATGTAAAAACCATTTTAAGATGTTAAGTTGTTGATGACAATTACCGTAGAACAAAATGAGTCCATAAAAATCATCTTCACTATTATTCTTCTGTTCTACTTCTATAAATCATCATTTTATACTGCAAACAGATGATTATCAAATAATCTCCCTTTTATAGTGTAAACAGCTGTTTTGCAAATAATTTCTATTTTATATAAAATATTAGTGCAAATGGCAAGTTTGTTCGGCAGACTATCACAGTTGCTAAATCTGATTTAATACTAACCTCCTTGATTAACTTCAGTCCATGAAAGCTGAAATCCTTTAGCACCTAAGGATGTTGGAGAACTTACAAAACTGCGAACAGAAAGTTAAACGCATGGAATATGAATTGAGCAACAAGAGGTCTATTCATTATAGTCATTATATACACACAAATTATACCAGTTTTACAGTTTTTAATTTAGGAATGAATTGTTTTTTTAGAGTTTCTTTTGGAGATGAGTATATATTCCAAGAATTATTGCACAGAAAGGAACACAATTCTTCATCATCAGTCAAATGACAATAATGTTTGAAAATGTGGAAAGATAAGGATAGCACAACTTACTGTTGATTGGTGAAATACTTACGTAATTTTGAAAGTTGTTCCAACTGATATGTAAGCTTTATCTGAGCCGACCTGACCACACAGGATCATGCTTGGCCGTATGTCTCTCTCGTCTGAGTACAACCGCACTACAGCACTCGCACATCCGGTTGCTGCAACACCACACAAACAATGTTTACTGTTAGAAACACAGCCATTCAAAAATAACACATATTTCATATTGTAGTTAGCAATGTACTTTGTTGGTCCATAATGAAAGAAAGAATGCTCAGTAACATAGAATTCAACTGGACTTTATGTTCTGCTATCGTCAAAACGATATGTCTGATTTAATAGGGATATATAAATTTAGTGTGTATTACTTACAAACTGCAATGAATTTGAATTTGAATTTAGCTTCATAATACAATGTAATAACAGTTTTGCAGGTTAACTAATTTTGCTATTATTTTATGATTTGCATAAAGTCTACATATAATTTACATTTGTAATTTTTATTGGATGATAGACAGAAAAACTTCAATTTTACAGTATTTGTTTTATACACCCATACCCCATTTGAAGAAATTATAGACCTGTTACTTATGTCCGTCTTCGTGAAAAGCACGAACAAAATCATACTGAATGAAACTTGATTTCACGTACTCTCTTTGTTGCCTTCTATCTGAAAGTGTGGTAACTGCAGCATGATGTGGTTCACATCCTTACTGGCCTTGATGATCCACTGACAGAAACTGGAAGGTTTGTACTTGCGGGGGTAGTCGGGACTCTTGATCACTCCTCCAATACCTCCACCGTGAACCGTGTGCAAACCACAGTCTGCAATAACAAAACTCTACTCCATGAGATTCTGCTACAATTAATAACTATTTAATCCATTTGAGCAGATAACAAAGAATGACTGACACCAATGAAGACATGTCAAGTCATTATTCAGTGCTACAGTTACAGAATGGCTTGTATGTTACCAAATTCCACCCGGGGGATTGAATAGAACCCGGGTTTTGAATTTTAAGAAAATAGAACCCCTTTGGTTGTAATCCAGAAACAAACATGTATGATCTTCTATGCTCATAGTATCTTTAATTACTTATGTATATATAATATGACATTTATGTTTACATCAGCAAGCGGCATTCATTTAGGATAACAATTTCATACAGAAATTATTTGAATTGCATTTAAGCATGACATTTTAGGTGTCTACATTCAGAATTAGGCCTCTAAATTATTTGTAGTGTTGACAAAACATCAATTACATTTATGATGGGTACAGTTCAAAATGAACTGGTTCCAAGTGAAGTAAATTTAACAATTCTTACCCATTTCATTTTCTGGAAAAAACTGGTAAGAGGCCTTGAAGCCCATCAAAGTCTCCTCCTTGTTAGAATGGAAAACAACTTTCACAACTCTCGTTGAGACAAACGGGCCTGGTGACAATGTCCCACAATGCATTTCAACTAGAGTAAAATTATTTCTTGGCTGACCATCTTCGTATATAGCGATATAGTCTGTTCGAGTGCACCTGAGAACATCACAAATACTCATCAAAATTAGAAATCACTATATAATAACATACTGAGTGAAGGGAAGAAATAGAGCAAATAGATGGCTTCAATGATGAATGGATAATGGATGAGTAAGATACATGGATAAAGGATGAGTAGGATAGATGGATAAATAAGATCCATGGATAATGGATGACTAAGATAAATGGATAATAGATGAGTGATAATGATAGACTTTAAGGAACTATTTTTTAATATATTTATATAACTGAAGTAGGCACAAACAAGCAAATCTCACCACTATATTAATAAAAATGTAAAAGCAAGCAAAACCAACATGACAAATATATGATATGTCAACATTTATCCATTAACAAAATGACAAATATATTCAGCCTCATTCAGTCTCCTTTCAACATGTCAAGTATGTGCTTCAACTGCATGTGCTTCCAATAACTTACATAACCTCTTTAAATTCCCATTCTTCCATTAACAAAAACACAAACGTACCCAGCCTCATTAATATCCCCATTCTACCATTAACAACATGACAAACATACCCAGCCTCATTAAATCCCCATTCTACCATTAACATGGCAAACATACCCAGCCTCATTAGTTCTCCTGTCTTCCAATGTGAAACTTTCAAATGACAGCAGTACATACTCCCCGATGGATGGACGGAAGATGTACTCGCATTCCTGGTTCGCCGGGTAGTTTCCCGGGTGGCGCGGTGAGTTGAAATAGCCAGCCTTTACCTTGGTGCTGTCATACAGGAACTTACACAGTCCTTCTCCTATAGGAATCCCACGTATTGCATAATCTGTGAAAAGTTGCAACATGTTAATCACAAATACATGTAACATAAAAAGACAAAACGAAAACCAGCAAACATCATATTTAAAAATTAAGTAAACATCTGAATCTAACAAGATACCAAAACATGATTCAAAGTTTCAAACAGACATTATGATAAATGCTCACTGCTGCATAATGTTTTAATAAAAAAAACTATGTGGTCATTGCCACATGAGGTTTTCATAGAAAACTAAGGTCTCACTGACATGGTGTTGTGGAATTATTGGTGTGGAGTGAATTACATGTAAATTTGTTTTGCGTAGAAACAGAAGAGAAAACACTGTCCTTGTTTATTTACATAATTGCATACATCTATTATTATATTATTATTAACATCAAAGAAACGTCAAAATGTAATTATATTACATAAAATTGTGTTTTATACATCGAACGAATACGTTGCCAAAACCTGTAGCTCATTAGTTCAAACATTTCTAAGGTTATGCTATTGTCTGGAGATTGAGTCTTTAAGACTAAGATGTTTTCTTCATATAAACATTAACTCACCTGTCATAAAAGTATATCTGGCCATAAAGCGTCCTCCCCGCACTGCCCCGTAAGTGTCCAGAGTAAGAACCAATCTTGGACCTTCACTACTCAGTGATGGCGGTCGCAGATGACCACAAAACTTTTCCTTCACAGCCCCTTTACCAAACCGGCTGTCCTCATTTAAACCCACATAGCCAATCATACAACTGGAAAAAAATATATATACACAGCATATAAAACATCAATGACACTAAAATTCACATAATTTGGACATTGTTCATAAATATATTTAATTATACAATTTTCCATTCATTTGTAAGTTATAAATGGCTTGCACCTAACATAAAACAATTAATAATCTCCAACATTAAAAGATGGAAGCACATGTGTATACTTACTAAGGCATATTCCCAGGTATATTGAAATCCAAAAATGTTATTCTAGCTTTTTCTAGATTTTGTCTGTCCATCAAGCCATCAAGGTAGTATCGACAGCTGATGTTCTGAGGAAAGGATTTTGGGTATCCAGGGGACGTTATGGTCCCATTTGTTTCCTTTTTACTCATAATACGTTGGTCACATTCTGCAAAACATTACCAGACAATAGTCAAGATTAACTTAAAACATAATAATACACTTTACAGTCTAAGCAGGGATATGTATTCAAATGATTAAATCAGAATCACTAGGTAACAGTCATTGGAGTAGCTGGTGGCTGGGGTACTTTCATTTCTTCATAATCAGGCCCATAATGAGATTCATCAAGGCACAACAAGGGACATACTTTCACATAAAATTTTGAAATTTATTTGGCCTTTAAATAACCTTGGTAATACAGTGGTTGATGCATCAAGCTTGAGACGGATAGGTACTGGGTTCGAATCCAAGTGAGTACTCTGTAAGGCTCAGCTGGACTGAGTGACCATGATAGACATGGTTATAAACTTTAATTGGATATAATCATGTAAATAAGCAATCACTAACTTGATCTTTAATACAATTTTTTTTTAGCATGTAAACCCTAAAATTAGCTATCGGTAAATGATGATTTTTTAAAAAAATATTTATAAGATTATTTCTTTTAGTATTTGTTTATTTTGAAACTTATAAAACAGCTAAACTTTTTTCTTGGTTGACATAAACCAGCTATATAAATAAAAAAATTCCCCTGCGGTTTGATTGACATCAATGGAGACACCTTAATGATCACATCATGGAATTGGCAATAAGGCTGTTACGACCTTGTCTGATGATTAAATCTCTGATAAATGGCTTCATGTCATGGACATTTCGTAATCACATAATTGGCAGGAAGAATCTTCGGCTAGTGGTGATGTGGGTGGAATTAATAATGATCACGATCTCGGATTTGACAAAATGTTTGTTTTAGGTGATAG
>JAULBR010150912.1:0-17367 GCA_032355825.1 Melanodrymia aurantiaca | reverse complement strand
ACTCCTTTCATTTCAATACCATTTTAATGAACTCGTACATTAAAAATAGTATCTAGCTCGCTTTCGCTCGCTAGATATCATTTTTAATATACTCGTTCATAATAATGGTATTAAACTGAAAGTCGTTTAGTATTCTCTATGTATCATTAAATTTATATTTTTTATGTTAATACATTTAATGAGCCCAGATGATGATTATGGTGATAACATCGCCGCCGCTGGGGTGATCTTTGCATACATACCTGCTTTTATCTGCACTGATGACTTAGTATTGGTGACTGGGAGATCTTTGTGAGGAGTATGTTTTGAGCTTTTGCTGTCTTTGGGTGTAACTCGTAACAAGTTTTCAGAAGCCAAAAAATCAGCTTTTTCGTCCAAATCCCAATCATTAATGTCAACAACGAACCATTCACTGGAGTCTGTTGCGAAAGAGAAAAAATACACGTCAGGCCAAAAAGAATATGTGAGGTTCCGACTACATAAGTGAAAGAGAAGAGGGGTTAGGTATGTAAGCTCAAATCTTTCATTTTGGGGGGCAAATGATTAGGGTAGGTATGCATCGTACAATTTTATTTGGATGGGCGTCATTTTCTGAAGAAAAGTGCTGGGTGGGGGACCGCTTGTGACAACTATTTGTGTTAAGCAACTACCGTTTACCCAGAACAGAGTACTGCGTGGTAATGTGTTATTTATACTAAAAAGTGGGGGTAAGGACAATTGCATGTTGGTCCCCCATTCCAAAAAGTGAGTCGGGGGACACCCCCACGTCTCCCAAGTGACGCCAATTTGTGTTTGCATACATTGCATTACTATTTGTCGGCAAATCCCACTTTTAATTTTTCTATTTTTACTAATTTTAGCTTCAAAACATGATTGCGAAAAACATCAAACCGAACACAGTTCAAAAGAAAAAGAAAACTATGTGTTTTATAATTCTCTGGTTTGGACTAGGATTCCTAGGTATGTAGGTCCAATAGCATTATGCATTGTTTCAAACCTATATTCTTACGGACTTCTATTTCTATTAGTATTACACCGGCTCCAACCCTAGTGAGTGTTATGATATATGTGTATACCCACTTTTACCGGCCAGTGTCCCATTACTAACAAAGACTATGGTGTGTATTGTCCTGTCTGTGGGAGAGTGCATATAAAATACCCATTGCATTTAAACAAAAATAAGCAACAGGTTTCCACCCTCACACTAAAATCTGCCCTGGGCGGACAGTCGAGGTAGCTGGATTACGTGTCAAGGAATGACATCCTTGAACCTCGATGGGATATTATCACGAAAATATGTTAGAACTAAGATAATTAACATTACTTTACATAACTTTTCTTTCCTCAATGGTGTGACACCCCCTATTAAAATTATTTGGACCACGCCTGCTTTTACTCTCCATATACATAACGGCATCAGGTTTCTTCTGAGACCATAATTAATGAATCAATGAGCGCAACTGCTATTATTAACCAAACAAACTTAACTTTTTTCTTTTATCGATTGGTTGAACACATCGCGTAATGTTACTCGCGTGCGAGAAAAGCATACGTTAAGATCTGTCTACGTAACCAAACACGATACAGATCTTACAACGAAAACACAGGCATGAAGTAAACGAGAAGTGTACGTTAGTTATTACATCGTTTTCAGTATTGCCTGTCAGACGATTAGCAAAGAACTAGGGGCCTGGGGCGGTATTTATCAAGCGACTTAAGTCAGAAATAAGACTTAAGTCTAAGAAATAAGACTTAAGCCTAAGAAAAAACTTAAGTCTCTAAGATTGTGATTTAGGTTCTGAGAAAAAAACAACACATATACATAAGTTTTGGACGTTTTTGACTTAAGTCTTAAGTTTCCTCCTGAGGTGTCTTAAGAATTCTACAAAAACTTAAGCTTACGTTGTTGTCTTACCTTATTCAACTTAATGAAACTTAAGTCAAAACTTAAGGAAAACTTAAGTTGTTTCATAGATACCGCCCCTGGACATTTAGAATTATCTGTTGATGTTTATAATCATATAATAAATGTATGCAATTACATAGATAAACAAGGACAGTGTTTTCTCTTCTGTTTATATGTCAATTCATTTGTGTATAAATAGCTTCATGTCTTCGTCACGTGACCCCGATTATCGCGCCAAAATGGCGTGATTGTGTTTAAATGAGTACGTGTAAAGGAGACTTCGCATGTACGTGCACACGTCGTTCTTATATCTACTGGCTTTCTGTTAACTGCACTCACCTTGTGCTCCAAACAGAGCTTACGTATACACGAGCGAAACGAGGTACAAACAAAACGCACTTGTACACTGCTGCACAAATCTTAAATGTCATCTTTAAACTAGCAAGTGGCTGTTTTCCTCTCAGATTAGCATTTCACTTGACCTTCTCGTGTTTTTCTCTACCATCTTACAGTATATACACAAAGCAGCGAGAAGCATACACGACTTACACACGGATTTACCACAACAAACCGTGCCAGTCATCAACTCATTTACTCAAAGTGCAACTCTACTCACAGCACCACTAAGCTCAAATGAAAATATTAATGATAAGAACATAAGTACAACAAATGACAAACTTAAAAATAGTTATACATCAAAGACATTTGCTATATGGAGGATATTACATGAGCTACCATGTGTAATATCAAGTTTACCTACCTAGTGCAATAATTTTCATTATTATGTTTCGGGCTGTTGAGATGACAGTATGAGACGTGTTGATGTGACTTTATCATGTGTTGAGATGGCAGTATGAGACGTGTTGATGTGACTTTATCATGTGTTGAGATGGGAAAATTAGGCGTGTTGAGATGGCAATACCATACGAAATGAGATGACAATACTATAAGTATTGAGATGGCAATAACAATATTATACAATAGTGCAGTGATTATAATTATTATGCATGTTGAGATGACAGATGACAGCTTTCCAATTCTAACGACTCATCAATTAACACCTGATTAAAAACTAATCATCATAATTAACGGTCACCATGATGAGGTGGACAGCAGGTGAAGATCGCGAGCACGCGCAGTCACGCGCTGGTAATTTCGAAAAGAATGCTGGCTAATTTATTTGAATTGTTACATATCCTGTCTAGTCACCCAGCGATGGTGGTGCCGCGAGCGGTCTATCTGGTTGGCGTTTACGACATGCCGTAAACATGTTTATTGAGTCTCCGGTCGGAGTTTGACGAACCTGCTGCATTCCGATGTGTTTTACTCATTTCCAAACACGCATTAATTTTCAGGGTTTATATCTTACAAGAGACACTTTCTTCACGATTTGGTAACGCAAGAATAAATGAAGAAAAAGTACTTTCATAACTAATAACTATTTTGCCTGGTTTCAATTAATTTTTTAACGGCAGCCATTGTTTGTTTGAATAATTCATAAATTTGTATACACTCTACATTAAGTGCCCCTGGTGACAGAAAACGAAACACTATGAATTAATTATTATTTCTAGTTTTACTACTTAGAGATAGAAACCAAGGACATATTAATAATTAAATGTTACTTACTAGCTGTAAACATAGGTAATGTATTAAATTCGTAGACAGATGCACGTTATTGGCAGGGGATAATCAGGCATTGTATATCAGAGCATGAAACAAAACTGTCAACGTTCATGTACTAGTACGCTTGACTAAAACATTACCATGTTACAATACACAGGTTCAATGGTGTGACGTCATAACAAGTTCAATGGTGTGACGTCATAACAGGTTCGATGGTGTGACGTCATAACAGGTTCAATGGTGTGACATAACAGGTTCGGTGGTGTGACATAACAGATTCGATGGTGTGACGTTATAAAAGGTTCAATGATGTGACGTTATAAAAGTTTCAATGGTGTGACGTTATAACAGGTTCGATGGTGTGACGTTATAAAACAGTTTGATGGTGTGACGTTATAAAAGGTTCAATGGTGTGACGTCATAACAGGTTCAATGGTGTGACGTCATAACAGGTCCTTCTTCTGCGTTCCCAAATAACAGGTTCAATGGTGTGACATAACAGGTTCGGTGGTGTGACATTATAACAGGTTCGATGGTGTGACGTTATAAAAGGTTCAATGGTGTGACATTACAGGTGCGGTGGTGTGACATTATAACAGGTTCGATGGTGTGACGTTATAAAAAGGTTCAATGGTGTGACATAACAGGTTCGGTGGTGTGACATTATAACAGGTTCGATGGTGTGACGTTATAAAAGGTCCAATGGTGTGACGTTATAAAAAGGTTGGATGATGTGACGTTATATTACTTATAACAGATTCGATGGTATGACGTTATAAAAGGTTCAATGATGTGATGTTATAAAAGGTTGGATGATGTTATGTTATAAAAGGTTCAATGGTGTGAACAAAACCTTATTCTTAATGTTACTACATGTATATAACTATATTTTGAATCAGTGTTGTTTTTGTCTAATTGTGTCAGATATTGTTACAATATGAATTCACTATTTGGTGTTAGAATGTCAGACTTCCTTTCGTGTCTCATAGTTTTTTGTAATTCTATTTTTAGAATTATTTTATATACTTAATAAAGATTGAATCATCAAAGTTCTCGCTAACATTTGTCAACATGTCTAACACCTTTCACTGTGAGTCACTATATAAACATATCATCCAGGTTACTTTGTATTTATTACAGGTAGTCGCTGACGTTTATATTACTGACAAATAGTTTTGTAATCCCTATCGTTTACTGTTATGTAACTCAAACTGACGAATATATATGCGCCACAACCATTGCATTTCCTGCTTTACCTATTTCTATTTCCTTATTTCTTGTTAGTCATACATAACTATCTGCTCACATACTTATTTTTTATCTTTATATTATCATAAATAAAATTCTAGGCATGTTCACAGCAATGTGGTCATACTTTATGCCTATGTTACTGTCTCGATACTATAGGTTTAACGTTCTGTTTTGATTCATCTCATTGAATACTGTACACACTTTATGATCGGGATGTGACACAATTTAATTTGTCATTCACAAGAAGACAAGAACAATGTACATGTTACACGTATGTATAAAGCGGGATAGCCCCGCTATGTCAGCCACGCGGAGGGTTTCCCCAACCACGTCCAATCAGGTAGAGCGAAATTAGGACAGACACTTAAAATTGGAAATGACCGAGTCGCATTGTGGTGGCACACACAGGTAGCTGGCTGCAGTATGTGAAGAGAGTGAGTCAGCCCTCGTATAAAGACTGACCCCGAGGTATTTCGAGTTTAAACACGATAGTAGTAGCTGTTTGAAGACATCCGGCTACAATACAAAAGCGAAGTTTCGCAGGGAGTTCCCCGTTATACGTTTGCAATCGCCAGGTGTCGCAGGTGATTAGAGATTAACACAGGCGACGACGGACCATCCGCGGACTACTCACAGCGGATAGCATTCAACTTTCCTTCTCAAATAATATTATAATATTCAAACATAGATTGCGGTTTTAAACTGAAGGACGAATTTTCGAATTGTGGTAGCTGTGACATATTATTTCAGAAAGGTGTCATACAGATATATATACATACCCCAGTCACGGGGGTAGATGTGTTACTGGAATACACGCGTCGGTTGATACACTCTGATGGAAGCTGGGACAGGTGGTTATCATCTCACTATGCCAGAAAACTCTGTTGATAAATACACGGACTTTATTGAGCTGTCCAACGCGTGTCGGACGTTCTACCAAAACCGTCTTAAGACAGCTGAGAACCTGAAGGAGAAATGGGGAGGAGAAAAGCGACTATCCGATCAGAACGGAAACCAGCGTAAGAAGAGTTCTCTAGATGTCGCCATGGATCTACTGAGAACAGAAATGGTATGTGAAACAAACCATATATAACATGTAGCTGCTATAATTATATAAGTATACGACATACTACTAACCGTAGACTATGCTTTGGCTAGTGTATGTTTATGGAGGGATGAATGGGAGGTAGGTTCGAAGGTGCAAGGCTATACCCTATTGTTTAACTAGATCGCCTACTTAACTGTCCTGAATCATGTGTACATTGTTCTCAATGTCCGACTACCTCCTTTTCTTGACTATTCTGGCAAATTTATACATAGTTTTCCATATCTGTTTCACGTCAGTCATGAAAAGATGTACAAATTTAGTTCATCTTGTTTAGACTAATATTGTAGACGAGCTTTAACTAATTATTTCAACATTTAAATACCAAGTTCTCGTGCCTGACCTATACACATGTTAGAGCCGAGGATGAGGGTTACGTCAGTTCTCAGCATGTTGGAAATAAAAAAGATGCATTGATGAAAAAGAAACATTTGGCTGCACAATGTACAGTATGTTTCGTGCCTGCATCATGTGGGTTGCTTGTCCAGGACAGTCTATTCAGTTAAAGAAGTCGCAACTTTGCTATGGCGTATCAAATGTTCATAATTAGTCTAAAACTATAGTCGATGTCCAGAATTGTGTATGCAGATGCAATTAAAACACGAAACATAATAAAGTTGCTTCGGTAACTAAGCTAGCGTAGGTCTATGACTTGTCCACATGGGCCATAATTATGGTGTTTTGACACAATTTGTCCTACAATGTACACTTGGGTATACTATGGATATAGAAGAATATCATAAGGTGCATTTGAGAGAAAATGCCATGGACAAGTGTAAACAATGATTATTACTGATAACTTTTAAGAAAATTCAAAATTATAAACGTGTCATACAGCACATTAAATAGTCGAAAATAATAGTTTAATAATAAATAAATATGTGGTTCAAATGCAAGGAAATCGAAATTCAGGTCATCAAAATTTGCGTTGAATATTGGTTTTCATCTCTGAGTATAACCCCCATCCCCTGCATCTTTCAATAAAACTTTAATCATATCAGTATACAGTATTCAACAGTTCTCATATCTAGCTAGATGCTAGCTGTTTAGACGTTGAATCGTATTAATAATTGGCACTTTAATTGGTCTCTTCATTTTCTGGACTATGTCTGCTTCTGTGGTATAAAGTAATGTAAACTGTCATACGTGTATTTGCATATAACTACATGGCGCCGTGCTTTCCCCGTGCGCTGATTTAATATGTGTCTAGTTCTGCCAGCATCCATGGCCACTCAGTATCGCTGTTTGCCACGCATATTTGCATCTTATCGTCCGTAACTTGTAGATTTGTGAAATATAAACGACAGAAGAAGACAGTAAATACACAGTTAATTCTCCAGCAGTAATAAATATACCGTTTTATAAACCAATCAACGTCAGTGACGAGCAGTTTGATTGGATGATCTCTATCATAGCACAAGACATTCGGTTCAGGTATATAGACAAAGGATAATGCCGACAGCTCCCTGTATATCATACTTACGACACGAGTAATAAACATTATAATATTCACGATCAAGAAATGTGCATGAATGTTGTAAATATATAACATTGTCTGAACTCAAGTGCGATACGATATATATTTACATCCACAAACACATACAAAATAATATTTGTTTAAAATAATTGCATTGGCGATATTTATTACACCAAAATGCAACCATGGTGTTTCCTTTGAACGTATACGGTAAATACCGTTCCAATAAATAAATGACCACCAGCAGTGGAGCCGTTCTCATTACTACAGACACTGGTCTCAATATTTGTTCTCCGAGTGTTGAACTTTTCCAGTATTCATGTTGCCTTTCGTATTTTCATCTGTTTGTCTTACACGCCGCATTGTTCGAGTTGTGGAGTTCTGTCAAAGAGGGGATTAGAGAGTAAAGCGAAGGATATGCACTGCCTTTTAGAAATGTCACATGTTAAATTGTGGTCACCGGGTCAATCCGGCGGTCCCAGGCGGAAGATGAGCCTGCCAAGCGGGCTTTCCCTCCGCCGGTCTCCGTGTTTACAAAGTGGACAGCGATGTGTCAAAGTATCACACATGGGAAACGCGTTTCTTTGTGTTTGGGAACGGGGTGTACAGAAAGACGAATGACCTACACATATTAACCCTGCTCAAATCAACTAGCAACACGAGAATCTGTCTGTGGAGTGGGAAATGAATTATCGTTTGATAGTATTGTAGATTACAAGTTTGTATACTTGTGTAACATCCGTTACTTTATCTAAAGTCCAAAACCAAGAGGGATGGCATAATAGTGCGCCCCTTATCGAAATAGCAACAATATAGGAAACTTATTAAAATGAGTATATCTAATTATATGTGATGGCATACATACATCTAACAACTACTGTTTAAACAGTCATGACACCATGTGCTCGTTTGGGAACATGTTGCACGTTACCTTGTTTACTTTCCATTATGCAGTGACAGACGTTTCACCAAGCAGCAAAATAGCAAATAAAATGTAGATATTTGAAGCTGCTGTAAAGGTCACATGATATAAGCTTTCGCGAAATATTATGGCAGTTGTAGTGATCAGGGGACATGGAATCTGGTTGGGGTGGGGTAAATGAGTACATGACATTTTGGCCAAAATAATATTTTTACCCTATAATTTTGAAATATTTCCTCGTGAAGCCCCACATTTTGACATGTTCCGATAGCCCCTCGTATAGTTACTACACCGTGTTTGTGGTACACCGCGTTGTTGCATTAGACATCGTGTATGACATTGAGTGCAGCGAGCAAGTTGGTGCACGCTGGTCCGCCCAGTTAGCACACGTGTATAGTCGCAAACCGTGATTCCCCCAACATCAGACAGTAATGAGAAACTTCATAGCACTTTAATCAGAGACGAATGACCATTAGCAATCGCCGCTCATACCCTATACTTGTGTCCATCCATATTATAGCCTTACACTCGTGGTTCAAGCATCGGTCATCGCTATGATAACCATCACATGCCGCTCTCTTAACATCACAGCTTTCACTTTGAACTGCGGAAATTTTATCAATTATTTACCTTTATTGTTTAATATCATCATATTAAGACGACATCATATCTGTTACCCGTATTGCCATGATTAACTCAAACAGAACATTCCTTCCACGATTCTGATGTACACATGGTAAACACGGCCAAACTGGCGTTATGGTTTTTTTTATGGTGTTTGACTGTCAAGTGCCATTCCAATCGGTGCAGTAGGTTCAAATCCCACAGTTTTAATGCGGTTTTTTTACGCAACCTCAGAAATGCTTTATAATAAGCGAGCGAAATGACTAAACTCTGGCAATGTTCAACAAACACTACCTGAATGTATAGTACTTATGGTAAACTAATGTGTGCTCGTGTGTGGCCGGCAATAATTAATGATAGACGAGGAACGGTCAAGCACGGATGGTCAATTGACATCTATCATGCTTTATCTAGTTTCATTGATCCAGTTGCATAACACTTGTAAATTGCAATCTCTCCCCAATCTCTATCTCAGTGAACGTTCCACACTAGAGGGTCCGTGCATAAATGTCAATGTATTTCACAATGTTTGGAAGGGGTGCGAAAGGGGTGCGGAAGGGTGTAAAATCCAAGTTCCGATTGCTTTTTATGTAAAAATATCGGTCGACAGTTGATCAATATTTTATGTTAGGATTAGAAGGGAAGGGAAGAGTCAAACCCAACCCTAACATATAAATTATGCATGACCCATACACAGTATATCACTTGGAATCTATAGTATTTTTTTATTTTTAGATGTACAGTGTACTTGCAAATAATAAAGTATTTTCATCAGAACCTTGCATGTGACAGTGTCCTAGAACATGGAATTCGTCTTCTTCCGCTTTCACGCCCACACCAACCCATAGTTTGTTTGGAGTGGGAGGGGGCTAAAGCTTCCCAATGCAGACATGTTTGACCATCAATATGCTGAGAGGATTTCGAACTGTTTGTAATTGGCGCGAGATGAAGCTAATTGTAAGCGCAATCTGTGCAGTGTGTTCGCCAGGCAATAACAGTCGGCAGGTAATCGTTCCAGTGACCTTGCACGCGTTTAGTTGATCTATGACTCACACTATATTTACCCAATCTATCTGTCAAAGTGTCGCCGCCCTTGATGGCCTGCCCGTCAGCTACAGTTAGCTCAACTTCACAAGTCGTCGTCATACAATGCAGCCTGCTGCTACCATTTAAATACACATAAACCTTATAATATTAGTCGATTTGGTCGTTGATGCAATCGTCTATCATTCACTTTCTGCTACTGTATTTTTGTGATCAATAGATTGAAATCTGTCGGAGTTTGTTATTCTTTTGATCTTTTCTGTAACACAAACTATAATTATATCAAAACAAATGAAACGATAATACAACATTGTGAGTCTTTTTGTCCTATGTGATTTCAAAATCTGGTTTCCAGTAGTAAAGATAAACAGATACAGTGTGTTTAGCGACGTCACAAGAACGCATTGCTTAATGTATCGCTGGATATTGGATGTCGACATGATCTGAGAAGAAACCCACTCCGACACACACTAGTACATGCAATCTATAGTTTATGCATTAGCAGCAAGGGATCTTTTATATGTATTTTCCAACAGATATAGTAGAACATACCACAGACGTTTGTGTACCAGTTGTAGCCAGGCCTGTTGAAGCCCAAAATGTCCCAACTGCCCAAGATGTCCCAATTCAACACCGGCCACTTGTTGCCACAAACAAAACCCGGGTCTACTGAGAAATATCGATCCTTTAACCTCACGTACCTCAGGCGGGCGTTCTAAACACTGAGCTTGATAAGACACTTTCATTTTAGTGGTATGTAATCAGTTAGAGACTTCCCGCGTTCTCTAATTCAATTAAATATTGCACGGAAATTGTGTTTGCGTAATGATGTAACACGACAGACACGTTGACGACGCCATAATGCTAAATCGTGCGTTAACTTCTGGTGGTCTTGAACATTATTAAAACTATACACTAACAGACATGACGCACTGAAAACGGCCGAAACTAGTATAAGACTTTAATTATTGATTAAGTTTAACGGTAGAAGATTGCGATTTGTTCAAGCTATTTGACGTGATTTACAATGATTAATTATGCGAATTTCTACTCTGTCGATTTCTTCTGTTTTTTATGCGATGAACTATGTAGTGTACACTATTAGATCACCTGAATGTCTAAACCAGACATTATTTTTGCAGAACGTTACACATGCAATAGCAGGTCTAATGGGAGTCTTTCCTGAAACTTAAGAGTTATTTTTTATCTGGCGTGGAGCTTATTCTTTTTACTATTGAAACACATGCGTAGCTATTTTCAAATGATTTGTATCTAAAGGCTTGCTTTTTAATATATGAGTAGGTGTGTCGTTTTGAATTAAACTTGTTTTGTCTATTAACATATTTCTTTTGGTGTGATATCTTTAATGATCATTATGGTCTGAGAAGAATCAATGTATAACTTTATTTATTTATATATATTTTAACAGTAGTAAAATATAACACAATACTCTGATTAAAACCAGTTATGCTTTTTTAGTTTAAATTATGGAAATCACTTGTTGTTAACACAAACAATGTTATTCCGCTCCTTTAATCTTCAAACTGAAGGTGCGACTACATTCCTCGCCTCAGCATATAATTATTATGTGCATGCATTTATAGCCATACACAGCGGCGCCGAATACGTCCAATAAAGATACATTGTTATTGTATATGGTAGTAAGCTATAAAATGAGTCTCCTGCGGTTGTGATAATTGCAGGAATAAGCACGCCATGCTAACAGCGTGCTAACAACGCGCTCAGGTTACCACAGACAACTGTGCATGACTAAGTTATAATAATAACTCATTTAACTGAAAACGATTTCCTTGAGAAAACGAAATGTGAAGTAGTTACACCTTTCCTGATAAGAATGTTGGATATGTGAAGTATGACATATATATATTCATAACAGTGTGGGCGGTAAGGTGTGTAGCCCCCCCCGGCTGACACACACGCTGTGGTAAACTACACATTGTCGTATAGACCAAACTTCTCCTAGTGCACGTCTACAAAACACAAACACATCAAGTTTGTTTGTTTTAAGGAAGCGATCAAGGAAGAAGAAGAAGAAGAAGAAGAAGAAGAAGAAGACAGTGACTGGTTCACCTTGATTAATAATCATAGGCCATTTGATGCTAAACTCCCGGTTATATCGACACATGGTCTCAGAAGTAACCCGTTGCCAACACATAGGCTACTTTTATCTATTAGCATAATACTAATACTATGCACTTTCCCACAGACAGGATAGCACAAACCACAGTCTTTGACAGTCTAGTCCTTGAACGAAGAAACTCCATGGGTCCTCTGAGGAGATTCGATCCTTTGGATCTACGCTCCTAAGGCTCCCCTGTGCAACATAGTTATGCTGTACAGCTGTAAGTAAGTGTGGCTAGGTTTAATAATTCACGACCGGTAAAGCAAAGGTTGTGGTATATGCTGTACTATCGGCAGTGAGTTTCTTCTAAGGCCACGTGTGTACATCACTCTGTAGTGCATCTGTAGTGCGCATGTAAGAAATACCTATACATAATCATTATGTGTGTATTGTACGCGTTGGTATTGGCTATTATAATATAGACATGTCTGAATTGTCTGAAAAAGAGAACATGTACGTAACATTGAGTAACTTCTCCCTGTATATTGTTATACTTTCCTAGTTTAGTGCTTTCCCCTCACTCGCGTTCACTCTTCTTCTTTTGCAATGGCTTCACGTTTTTGTATTGCAAATACTGAATCGTGTGAAAGATATTGTGAACCGAATAACACTAACGTGTTAAACGACAGTAAACTAGCCTGCATTTTGCCGTCTATTGTATGCACAAACTATGGTGGAAATATAAAACAATACAACACGTGCCCAATATAGCCATTGCAAACAATGCTCTCCCACTATTAACTTAAATAATGATTTGCAATTCTGGTATGCACATTATAATTACATTCTATGTTGTCGAAAGGGTTGCAGCTGTAAGCAGAGTTTGCTTAAAGTCATTGTTTTCAGTGTAAGAGGATTGCCACTGACGGTGTAAGATTCGATCGCATTTCGCGAACACATGATGTCATCACTGTTTTGAAAACATTGTCTTTGTGTGTATATTGTTACGGTTTTACTAAGAAAATCATTTGGACTCTCTTATGTAGTTAAATAACCAATGAGTTGCCACGAACGGTTACTATACTGATGCCACTATGCAAATGATATACTGATGCCACCACATAATTATGCTATACTGGTGCCACCACATACTACTGAAACCAGGAAATATGCTACTTTTTTATTATCAGAAATGATATTTTATGCTTTTTACCAAAGACATGTGCAGTACAGTGCACTTGGTACAGCGTTTGAAATACCATTCGTAGACTACTAGTTGGAACGAGAAAAAACGGTTATAGCTGATGTGTAGTGTATGCTCTAATCATTCAGTTAGATTCCACAGAGCTTATGTGATAGATAAAACTGTCTGAATACTATCAACTAGGACAATAAATGTTTTTAGTTCAATACATGATAGTTTCATCGTTATTTTTTAATTTGTATTACTTACTGCTGTTATACCAAAGTAACAAACAACGTAGATCGCATTTTGAGAGGTATAATATAAAATGTGTGGTTTTCTACTTGTTGTATCCATTTGAGAGGTATAATATCAAATGTGTGGTTTTCTACTTGTTGTATCCATTTGAGAGGTATAATATAAAATGTGTGGTTTTCTACTTGTTGAATCCATTTGAGAGGTATAATATAAAATGTGTGGTTTTCTACTTGTTGAATCCATTTGAGAGGCATAATATAAAATGTGTGGTTTTCTACTTGTTGAATTCATTTGAGAGGTATAATAGAAAATGTGTGGTTGTCTACTTGTTGAATCCATTTGGTTGGACTACTCAGTAAGTTGTAATTCAACATGACTTGTCAGTCTCCAAAACCTGACTTTCCGTTTCCTTCCAGAATGAACGGTGTGGCGAGGGTGAGATCTACGCCAAACTGTCATTCATTCGTCACGCTTTGTTTGATCCGCAAATTCCCATCCAAGGTGTCCAATGTGACTCTCTTGTTTACAAGGACAAAACACTATCCATAGTATTCTAAAGAAATCATTACTTGGAAGTGGTTAAAGGAATTAACTTAACTGTTCGGAGCCTTCAACTTAAACGAATTAAGTATCAGAACTTCCTGAGCCAATATACATGTATATGAGTCACCGGACGACTAAAATATCAGATTGCTTAAGTTCTTGAAGAAATAAGATATACTTTAAAATTAACTGAATGAATTAATAGACATAATTTTTGTGCTACCAAAATGTATTAAATAGCTTCAATAAAGAACATATTCTTATCATAGTTCTAACGAATAATATATTATAAATGAATGTGTTCAATTGATTCACTTCCAGAAGTACACCATGAAAGTTGGTGTATTCAATTGATTGTCTGTTTGTTTCTTGGGTTGTTTCCGTGTGGGATGCATCAATTAAACAACTGTGGTGATCAATGCGGCTGGGTTTGTCAAGGTCAGGGCGTCTGTCAAGGCCGATGGTAATGGCAGAACCGTGTATCTAGTGTACAAGATCAATGAGAATTGCTGAATTGTGTGTCTATCTTTCTTCCATGTACACCGACGTCCATTGGGGCCAACACCAAATGTGTTTGATCAACTTTACACACAAACATATAACTGTGTAAATCTCCATTGTGTTTCCTCTTCAGTTCAGTTTATTTATCATGCATATTGATATGTTTGTGCTTTGTAAACTTGTAAAACTAAACTTATTGAAATAAACAAATATTAAGATTGTCACATTCACAGGTACAATTTACGTTAGTATTAATCAAGTTTTTATCCTTTTAACCCCATATGACCAAAAACGTATGTTATACACGAAAAATGTTTACAATAAATCATGCTATATGCCGTATTCAATTTATTTGTAAAGCATAATATGCTGGAAGTGAATTTTAATATACGCTATAATCAACTAATTTGTTGCATCTTTATGTTTGAAAAACAACAACTTACAAACCCATAGTGTATTTAAATATTCATAATCAATCTTTAACAAACCACCAATATGTATTATTGCATCCTTCTTAAACTTGAACCAGTGGCTTTAAATATGTGAACTAATTTCCACTTTGTGTTATATGTTTCAGACATCCCTGATGGACCAGGACCTGTCTCTGATGAAGCAGCTGCTGACCCTGAACGAGGAAATTGAGGACCTGAAATGGCGGCGCAGGTATTGCTGGACAAACAGTTCGTTCTACGCCAGCTCGTGTCAGACGGAGAGCAGGAACTGGACGTCCACCGACCTCTTCCTACCACAGGGTGACGACATCCCCTCCAAGTACCCGTCCCCCTCCAGTCTGTCTCTACCCATAAACACTAGCAACGTCTCCTTATACGACGAGAACAACCCCATGGGAACATTCAACAGGCGGGACAAGGCAGATGTGACGTGTTCAACCACTAAAGACCATTCTCGAAAGCGAGACTCGTACGATTCCGGAATTCACGAAAACTTCAGTGATATTCCGATCCCGACATTACTTGTTACTCATTTGTGATGTAGACCGCACACATGGCGGGAGACACCAACAACGACGTCATTCGTGACAGATACAGCCCGAGGTGCATGTAGTCGTGAGATCAATCCTCTCCAGTAGACACAGTAGAAACATTGAGTGTTTTCAAGTTACAACAAGTGGTATGAGCTATCCTATATCTTTGGGAAAGATCGATTGCTACTGTTCATAAAAGAGTAACCTATGTGGTGGCAGTCTTTGTTAGATCAGTTTTTTAAATCACCATGTATTTGACACAATACAGTCGATGGTTCATTAATGAACCGGTTTCTAACTTGATAAACGCTGATCTCCAGTTTAGATGATCTTGATTACAAATGACCTCGATTTCAAATGATCTCAATTTGAGATGCCATGACGACCAAACACAGAACAGACGTGAAGCCGACTACCTCTCATACACATGAACATAACAGTACAGGATGACGACATCACTGTGCTGTATTGTGTGATGAACAGTATACGAGATACGACTGTGACGTCATCGCTGAAAGCCTAACTACACGAACACGATATTATGTTCTGTATTTGTTGGTGTATATTTTCACTGACTGTCTGATGAAGCAGATCAGTATAGTTTAATACAACGTGTTAATAACGTAAAGCTATTTGTAATATCCGTACGTATTATCAGCATCCACAACTGCGCCACACAGAAATGCTATTATTATTATTATTAGCAGCAGCAGCTACAACAGCGTCTCAAATTGGCTATATCAAGCAGTTTCACCTGTCATCTAATTAATACTATTTAAACCCCTACTGGCCTCCATTAACGTGCTGGGCTTATGGCTGGTAGGTACTGGGTTCGAATTCCATTCGTGGCATGTGGCAAATAGGAGTAGCAGATTTTTTGTCTCATACTAACACTAACTTATGTTCTGGATAGGCAGTCGAGGCAGTTGGACTGCTTTCCAAGAATAGACGTGCTTGAAACTCAATTGGATATAAGCAAGTAAATAAGCTAGAACTAACTACCTATAAGCAAATGTCTAGTACATACTCAGAAGAGGGTAAAGTTTTACACAAAAGGACAAATTGATGCACTAGTAAACAGAGTGCATGGGAAAACGTCATGGGAAAATAGTCTTTTGTGTATTACAACTTTACATAACAAACAAACACAATTACATTATGTACAGGGCAACGTTATTTAGTATTGTTACACCAGACTGACTGCACTGAACAACTTCTAAACATCAACAGCAGTGTACACAGTGAATAGACTGCAAATTATAATGACCTATATATCTATTGTGGGTTTGTCGTATTCTCTGCTTGTCATTGTAATGTAGAAATCCATGTGTGCGTGCGTGCGTGTGCGTGCGTGTGTGTGTGTGTGCGTGCGTGTGTGTGTATGTACGTGTGTGTGTGTGTGTGTGTGTGTGTACGTGTGTGTGTGTGTGTGTACGTGTGTGTACGTGTGCGTGCGTGCGTGCGTGTGCGTGCGTGTGCATGCATACTAGTATATTATGCTATACAACAGCCAAACGCTATGCATATAGGACTATGTACGGTCAACTTGGGAAATCAGTCACTTAGTGAATCATTTAATACAAAGGGAGAGCCCGGAAATTGAAGAGGCTATTTACGGAAATGCTCGAGATAGCACATTTTGGCAGCGTGATAGTCCATTTCACTTCACACTTGATTTGAAAGCAATCTTCATAGAAGATTATACGTCTAGAATGTTATGTGCCTTATAGGGTGAAAAATAGCAAATAATAAAGTTCCGGGTCGTAGTTCGACTTGCACCCAACTTTTAATGGCGCACTTAATGGTGCCTGGCCTGCAATTGGTAATCTATGTAATTGGGTTTTCTGTTATAAAATTCA
>JAULBR010150801.1:0-17378 GCA_032355825.1 Melanodrymia aurantiaca | reverse complement strand
TTCTATTTTGGCTAATAAAAATCCTATTTGGCTAATTTTTTGGCTACTACTATTATTGAGCCAGGGTGAGCCCTGTATTACGTGTAAAAAGGAAACTCAAGCCTATATATTATATAGATCCTTTGTGAGAGAGGCTTATTTTGACGAAAAGTAGAGTCTAAGACCTTCAATAGCAACGATTAAAATTTCTTTTAAAATTGTACCTAATAATTATACGGCATTCTTTACTTAAACAATTTTTTCTATAATTATTCTAACAAAACCTAACTATAAGACACTGACCCGGACAGTTTTATCTATACACGCTGTAGCAAGTCGTAGGATGCTGTGATTTCCAGGTTGAAGATCGATGCTGTATATAGGCTCACGTTCATGCCAGCATATCATTGGAGTGACCACCTTCATCTCTGAAAAAAAAAACCGGTAACAATTACAAGGGTGGTAGGTACTGGGTTCGAATTCTGCTCAAGGTGCTGGGATTTATAATCACAGTACAGGCACAAACCTTAGTGAGTAGGCCCCACTTCACAATGGGTCAGTTTACACCGTCCAGTATCACGGTAGCCTCATCCCATCGAATAAGACAAAGAAGTCATCTAGTCATCTGACAAACTCCGATTCGCGTGGTTGTGCTTTGAGATTTGATTTAATGCTCCTAGTGCACCGTAACTACAAATGTAACTCACAGGTTGATCTCTCATTTCTCTGCATACATGTAAGTTGAACAACTAGTTTTTTTATGCTTAATAACCTTTTTACGCATTGTTTTTAACATCAATGGCTTGGTTTGTCTTTCGTGAAAAACATGTGACAAAGTTCCAAACTGCGTACTTTCGGAAAAAAGAACGCGGAAGTAAAATACTTTAAATAGGGCCTTATAAGGCTTATAAAAGTTATTTGATATTTGGCGATACTTGTTTAAAAACAGGTTGTGGTATGTACTGTCCTGTCTGGGAAAGATTAATCAATAATTAGTTGCTATATATAAACTACAATTAGAGGATGTTCTTTCATACTAACCTCTGCCTTTAGCAGGCAGTCGAGGCAGCTCGACTAATCTCCAGAACAGACGTGCTTGAACCTCAATTTGACATTTATCACGTAAATGAGTTATTATGTAACTAAATAACATATAACCCAACCTCTCTACATATGCTAAATAGTAGTACAAATAAAGGTTAGTAGCTAAACAAATTGTCGATGTGTATTTTGTCTTTAAACCTTTAAATGCAAACCTTTTTGTTTATAATCTTGTGATATCTGAGTTTTAACACTCCCAAATTTACCGCCAAAATTTTGCTGGAATATAAAAGTAGATTTTGAAACGAATCACGGCATAGCTAACTGAAAATCGTTTACAATAAAAACGTTGATTTGCTTCATTTATTCAAATAAATATACGCCAAAAATAAAATTAATATCAAGGCCGTAGTCATGATTTTGAAATATTAGGAACTTTATTGTTAAAAAAATGTCGATAGATCTCCATGATGCCGAACTCGACTGATTATATATTTTTGATGTTGGGAATCCGAAATCTGCCGATGTGTTCCGTCATTGACCGGAAATGTTAAAGCGGAGAATTCGAAGTTGAAAGGTTTTTGCTGTTCGTGTTACATCCTGAATATGTCCCGTTCACTGTTGAATATGTGACAACCACAATCATAGGTAAACGCGCAAACTTAAGTAATAGAAATTAGGTAATTGGTATTTTAATAGCAAGTTTGCTTTAAATTGTTTCATACCAGTCCAATGAGCGTGATCCAGACGTTTGGCCCCACATCCAGTTTGCTCCCAGTCAGTTCTTCCAAGTACGACAGTTCGCCCCCAATGTCAGTTCGCTCCGAACCTCGCTGTGGTAGCCTACACTATATGAAACAAGACGCAGGCAATTGTGGAAATTCAAAAAAAAATAATTCCATGTTCCTTTTCTGAAAAATAAAGAACTCGCATTAGAGATAGTGTCTTTTTTTTTTAAAGCAAAGCACAAATAGGGCCTATTTGTACGGTTTTTGTTTGTTTGCAACCAAATACTTTTTATATCACGACATAAATATTTAATTCCAATATGTATGGAATTATGATACATTTTACTTCCACGTTCTATTTACCGAAACTACACAGCTGAGAACTTTGTCATGACAACACATTTTTCACCCCCAAGAATCGCATGACCAATTTATAGAGAATTTCTAGATATAGATTTTAGCTAATCCAGAGATGTTGGTCTTGTCTTCCCATTGGCCCACTACTCTCCATTATCATACTAATCAGAAAACAAAACAAAATTCTTACATTAAATATGTGTAGACACTTCTACGTTTAAATTTGTATAAATATAATGACAATTAAATACACGCTAAAATGCCTGTTTACCAGAAGCAACTGTTTTCTAAATGCTGAGATAACTATTTTAAAATACCATATACTTTTATAAGTTACTTCCAGAGTATGAAAAAGCTGACACAGACATGGAGACAGCAAAAATGTGGATCTCTACCAAGACATGTTAAGGATGAGGTGCATCAAGAGAGTGGTAGGATTGCTTCTGGGAAGAAGCGGCTGGGGCGACTGCCAGTGGCAGCAGTGTCACAGAAAGGCTGTAGTAACGGCACGAAAACAAACATAGACAGGGATCATCTTCAGAATGTGGTGAATGGTTTTTTAATACACGATCTGAAAATAGTAAATATGTAGTGATTAGTTTTGACCTTATTAATTTATCACCTTCTCACGAAACAATAATTTATCAAAACAACTACTGCTGTTTGTGTAAATTAAATGTCTTTTATATTTTAGAAATTTATCTTTATTACATATATTACTCTCAATTTCAAACCAACAAGCAATCTACAAATGTTTACATTATTAATTTTCATAAATTTCTATATTTTCAGTCCAGTGATCTATCAAAAATAAATACATCCTTGAGTTCATCATTTACGTTGGACCTTGATGAAGATTTTATTTCTGCTGTGGAATTGATGGAACAAGACCTAAAGTCTGGCACCACTCCACAAAGGCATGTGCCATTGCCCAAGTCCCCGCTGGTCTGTAGCACACCTATAAGCCACTCTAAGACCAAAAGTCAAATCAACCACAATGCGAAGCAGAATGATACTGGTATGTTTACAGATTTATCTCAAGGCAAAGATATGCCAAATCAAGTGGAGATAACTCTGAGTGGAAAAAGAAGCAGATACACCAGACAAACTGGGACTAAAACATTGAAGAAAACAGAAATAACATCCACTCATAGCAAATCATTGACACCTTCAAATAGTCCTGCAGACAAGAAAAAGTGCAAAGGGTTAGAAAATAATGACATTGCTAGATATGGAATTAAGTCTTTGAAACCAAATAATACCTCTGTGGTCATAAGTCCACATGCATCGCAGTCTTCAACAAAGGAGTCGGGTTCTCATTTTACAGCCATTAAAAATGGATGTAATAAAATACAGGCTGTTTTAAAACTAAGAAATGCACGATCGTCTGAAAGCAAACAAAAACAATTTGTAGCCGAGAACAATGTATCTCTTTATCCGAGATTAATAAAAAACATCAGTCAAAATAACACAACCATTTTAGATATTAACCCGCCCAGAAAGAAGAGTGGATGTCAGACTGAAGAACCGACAAGTGGTTGTTTCAGTAAGGTCAGATCTTCAGTGAACCATCCAGATCTGGTTTGTGACATCCTTTCTGACAGCTCACCGCTTGCTCATGTGGACAGATCTAGTTCAGAGAAGAGTGCTGGAGAGCTACAGATAGACAAACACCTCGATGTAGTAGGTCAGGAATTTTGAAGTTACTATATTGTAGAAATATTTAATAATCTAGATTTCTCCAAGGTTACAAAACTCATTTACTTTATTCATACGGAATGCATTGTCACAATGTACAACTTTCATATCTCAGATATTGAAGAAACATCTTATTATTTTGTAGCATGTTAACAGATGTGTGAGTATGATGTTGTGTAATCTGTTTTTCTTCTTATTGACTGGTGTTTTTGTTTTACAGGTGCACCCGATCAGTCTTCTGATCCATCTCGTCTGCTGCTGTCATCATGGGGGCTGCCGGAACCAGTTCTTAAGCAATACAACAGTATGGGCATCACACAGATGTTTGAGTGGCAGGCTCAGTGTCTGTGTACAGGAAATGTTTTAGGTCAGTATCATGATTCATCAGTAACAAATCATGTTGTGAAATAATTAAGATTATGTATTTAGTCACGGGAGTCTTTTAAAAACTTCCATAAGAAAATTTCTTGTCTTTATTGTGCATTGCTATATAAAGTGAACCCCATCTGCTGTTTTTCAAAATACAGTAGAATCTCGTTGGCTCGAACACGGAAGGGTCGAATACATAGCATTGCTCGAACCAAGATCGAAGTCTTGAATTAAACCCTTATATTAAGTTGCTGATGCTTGGGTCGAATAGATTCACGAGCACCGACAGTGTTCAAGTCAACAGGATTCAACTGTACTAACAAACAAACAAAATTTAATTTATATTGTGCATTGCTGTATAAAGTGCACCCTACTGTTTTTTAAAATACTAGTGCAAGATATTTTTGTGTGTATATTGTGCATTGCTGTATAAAGTGCATCATTTTGCATAAAATTCACCATTGCTATATAAAGCACACAATTGTGTATACAATGTAGGGTGCACCTTTGCTGTATAAAATGGACAATTGCTGTATAAAGCATGTAATGGGAAATTCTAATATTATTTTAGCAACATGTTAAAGATTCTGCTCTTTGTATATATTTAATACGATTGTAGGTGGTGGTAACCTTGTTTACTCTGCGCCGACCAGTGCTGGTAAAACAATGGTGGCTGAACTGCTGATTCTAAAACGTGTGTTGGAGACCAGACGAAAAGCGCTCATCATTTTACCGTTTGTGTCAGTTACACGGGAGAAGATGTTTTCACTTCAGGTATTGTTGCAATTTGTTTTTTTAAAGCTTTATAAGATGCAATATTTTCTTATGCTTATTGCAGAAAGATTTGCTATGTTTATTTTTTAAATGTATTGTATATTTATTATGGTTTTTGCTGAATGTATATATTTGTCATACATCAGACTCTTGTCTAGAACAAATGTATGTGCTGGTTTAGACCGTTTGTTTTTCTTCTGTTATAAACCAATTTTGGACTATAAAATCATATTTAGACAGATTTCTGAATTACAAAATACATTGTATTATGATTTTCATTTTGATATATTTATTTTAAAATAGCATTCTGTTTGTCAAATCAATGTTAACATGATGTCTGTATTGGCACTATTGCTCTTACAGCACACAGGGAACTACAGAGCTGGGTTTTATCACTGACATAAATTCTTTTTATAGTCAGTGAACAGATTTACTGCTAAAGTTTTTTAATTGTTTTGCTTCTGTACTATCCGATTATACTTCAATGGGTTTGACTTGTGCTCCATCATTTTACTATTTTTGCTTTGCATCTTAACATTAGTAATATTTTCTATATTTTCTATATTATCATTTGGTTGATAGCAATTGTATCAAGATGCCGGAATCAAGGTTAGTGGTTTTATGGGAGGTTACAGTCCACCTGGAGGCTTCAGCTCAGTTGACGTGGCAGTGTGTACCATTGAGAAGGGCAACAGTCTCATTAACCGGCTGATTGAAGAGGAAAAGATAGACCAACTGGGTAAGACAATGCAGATGTCAATGCTCTGTTGGTGTACAACAGTTTTCATTAAATTACTTATAGAAGATTTTAAAAAAGTTCATAATAATCTTTTTTGGAGATCTATGTGAGTTCTGATTATTTTGCCTTGGTTTAGAATTAAAAAATGGAGTATCTGTAACTAAACTTTAGTTACAGATACTCCATTTTTTAATTCGTTTCCTGTGCCTTTGAACAGCTGAACATTAAACTTTTGTAGATACTTTTAGCTCATGTGTGTGAGATCTTAAAATCCTGTTAGTAGCAGAATAAAATTACTAATCTTATGCACATTATCTTGTCACATCACAGTTTATATAGACGGTATCATCTCACTGGCTGTATAGAACTGCAGATGATGAGATGTATGATTTATCATAGATGTAATGTTTAATCAGCATGTGTGTCTTGCAGGTATTATAGTGGTTGACGAGCTGCACATGGTGGGTGACCCACACAGGGGATACCTCCTGGAGCTTCTACTCACAAAGATAATCTATGTGGCAAACAAGTGTAGTCGTGAACTTGGAGAGAAGTAAGTTCTTATACTGGCGAGTACTTATAGTTAGTTAGTTATAACTTATTTACATACTTATATCAAGTTACGGTTCAAGCATGTCTATCATGGTCACACAATCCAGCTGCCATGACTGCCTGTCCAGGACAGAAGTTAGTATGAGGGAGAAAACCTGCTACTCCTAGTTGATAATTCCCACAGACAGAACAGTATCATGGCCTTTATTATACCAGTTGTGGAAACTGGTCAGTGTAAGTGGTAGTACAACTACCCATTGAGCCTTTCAGAGCACTAACTCTGGGTTGGAGCTAGTACTGGGATTAAAAATCCGATATGCTCTCAAATATGATGATTTCTCATCATCTTATAAAGGTGTATATCTATTCTAGAACTAAACCTCACTTTAGTTTGAATTTGCATTAAATAGAGGTTGTATTCATTCCATTTAATCATTTTAGGACATCTAACGACTATACTCCTGTTCAGATTATAGGAATGAGTGCAACATTGCCTAACCTCGACTTGTTGGCCAAGTGGTTACACGCAGATGTTTTCTGGACAGACTTTCGGCCTGTGCCCCTCACCGAGTGTATCAAGCTGGGACCGGCTTTGTATGATGCTGAAATGAAAAAGCTAAGTGATATTGACATGAATCTGGCATCTCGAGGAGACGAAGATCACATCATTCCTCTGTGTTTGGAAACCATTCTGTGTGGCCACGCTGTGCTCATCTTCTGTCCCACTAAGAACTGGTGTGAGAAACTCTGTGAGACTATTGCCAAAGAATTCTATCACATGATGAAGAATCCGTTACCACCCAAGACTGACCAAGGCAAAGGTGAGTGTTATAAACGATAAATAAACTCGAGCAGGAAATAGTGATGTGTGAACTGAAAAACTATTTGATTTTCCTTGATGGGTGTATACATGCATTTCCGATGTTTGTTGGTATCTGAAAAGTAAAACTACATATTATGTATTGACAGGAATTAACATTACTTACAATTTGTCCCGAGTTTGAGATTGCAATAAACTGCATACTAAACCCATTTAGAGTCGGATCAGGACGTAATTAATGTATGTTTTATTGCTAGTAATCATATGGAGCATCGAACTAATTAAATGTGATTGGCAACCTCATTGAGTTATTTTTCTCATCTTACTTGCAATCTGAATAGATCTTTTAATAATAATTACCTTCGTACAATCTTTACTTTTAGCAATTTACTCTTGCAGATTACCTATAACATGAATAGCGGCTGAAGTATCTGATTTTTGATTTTGCTTGCAGGTTTTTTGAAGGCGTCCGAGTTGGTCCGGATTCCACTGAATGCTTCTGCTTTGCGGGATGTGGTTCTGCAGTTACAGAGAACTCCTGTTGGTGTTGACAGCATGTTGGGCAAGACTGTGCCATACGGGGTGGCATTTCACCATGCAGGTTTCGTACTTGATGTTTTTGTTTCTACACATAATGCATTTGAAAGGCTGGATTGCCTATTTTCCTGGACGCATGCAATATTTACAACTAATGGCATCCGCTGTACAGAAGCACTTGTGCGACGTCAACTTTTGTGGTGTGCCATAGCTGTTAATTGAAATAGAAACATTTGAACATTACATAGCGCTATAGAACATACACTGGCACTCAAGTTGGGAGTGAAGTTTTTGCTTTTGAAAATTCTATTAGAAAGGGGAGAATGAAAATACAACGAAGTGGAAACAATTTCTTAAAAGGAAACGCATTTTAGAAATTCTCTATTTTCAGGTTTGACATTTGATGAGAGGGATATTATTGAGGGAGCATTCCGAAATAGCAGCTTAAAGGTATTAGTTGCAACTTCCACCCTGTCGTCTGGCGTCAACCTACCAGCAAGACGTGTCATTATCCGCTCAGTGATGTTTCATGGGAAAGTGATCGAGCCTCTCATATACAAACAGATGGCTGGCCGCGCAGGCAGGAAGGGAGTGGATACTGCAGGTTAGTTCTGTTACTAAGCTGACTAGTATACAAACAGATGGCTGGCTGAGCAGGCAGGAAGGGAGTGGATACTGCAGGTTAGTTCTGTTACTAAGCTGACTAGTATACAAACAGATGGCTGGCCGCGCAGGCAGGAAGGGAGTGGATACTGCAGGTTAGTTCTGTTACTAAGCTGATTAGTATACAAACAGATGGCTGGCCGAGCTGGCAGGAAGGGAGTGGATACTGCAGGTTAGTTCTGTTGTTACTTAGGTGGTTTTTAGCTGAAAGGAGTGGATACAACAGGTGCACTAGATCTGACAAGCATAACTGTTTAGGTAATAAATTATATCGTAATATATTCTGTTAAAACATATTTGTATTATGTACATGTACAACATAGGTAAAAACAAATGTAATGCTATTTTATTTTCTATAGTAAATTATCCAAAGTATGTCATTTGGATATTTTAGTTTTTTGATTTTATTTGCATTCTATTTTTTTTTAAATGTCTAAAATAACTGCTAGTAGTGTTCAATTAACAGCAGTGTAAAATCATTCTGCTTTAGTTCTTTTTTTTTTTTTAAATATTGTATCATTTGATTATAGTTGATATAAAATAAACAAATTGTAGGTGAATGTATATTGGTGTGTAAGCCGAATGAGAAGACGAAAGCCACTAAGCTACTGAAGTCTGATTTGCCACCTGTTAAGAGCTGCTTGATACGAGACGATCAAGAAGGTTTAAGTTCGTGTATGAAAAGAGCCATTCTAGAGGTACAGTATTTATATAGTCATTTTCTTTTAGTTTAGTTTACCATATCCTGGAATACAATGCACTCTGTGCTGGTCACTCAACTACTCACAAAGTCAAAACAGCCTGAGGCCACAGTCTAGCATAAACTATGCATCGAGTCTACAGTACAGCATTCTTTCCCTTTGTGCATGCATAGATCCTCTTTCGTTTGTTGACAGCTGGTGACAGGACTAATTTTTGTTTTGTTTTTTGTTTGTCATTAACATCATCATTGTGGGCATGACTGAGGGGAAATTCTTTTAATACCATCAGAGTATAAGGGTGAAATATTACTATCAGTGTTTCAGGCATGAACAGGGGAAATAATGTTGCAATCAGATTTTTATTCACGGGTTAGGGAATAATATTGCCACAAGGGTTTCAGTCATAGCCGTGAAGGAGGAAATGGGGCGTGGGTTTCAGGCATGGATGAGGAAAATAATATCAGCATTTCATGCATGCATATTTGGGGAAAATAATATTGCCATTTGGGTTTCTGGCATTAGCGGAGCAAATAATCTTGCCATCAGGGTTTCAGGAATGGATACAAGAAATAATATTACCATCAGGGTTTAAGGCATGTGTGGGAGAAAATAATATTGCCAATTGATCTAACCGATATCGTTAGCTGTACGCCATTTTGTTTCAGATTGTGGTGAGTGGAGTAGCTGCTGCGCCTGCAGATGTTGCTGCGTACGCATCGTGTACCATGTTGGCAGCGTCCATTTGCAGCGAACCCAATCAGAATGAAGAACTCATAGATACTTGCATTAGCTTTCTGCAGGAAAATGAGTTTGTTACCTTGAAGTCAGATACAAATGAAGGTAAAGTTACAAAAGCCTGCTGTTCACTTGCTGTTCTTATATTTTCATTGGATTTACTGCAATACCATAAATATAGATCAACATAGCTAATATTGCATTATGATTTACTGTTGTTATTACAGCAAGACTTAATTTTTTTCTCATTTATTTTAAAATTCACTTTATAATGCAATTTTAACAATCTGGTTATAAAATACTTCTGTTATGCTGAACCTGCATTTGTGAAATAGAATTACTTTACATTGCATATGTCGTGTTAAAATTACAATTGTCAAGCATGCAGATGTGTTTTCATTTTATTCCGATATGAGTTGCTATTACTTCTCTTTGCAGTTGGAGTAAAGACTGACAAGTTCTACCCGACTCAGCTAGGGTCAGCTGTGTTAGCCTCCGCTTTGTCTCCTGACGAAGGACTTTCAGTGTTTGCGGAACTTCAGCGAGCCAGAAGGTGTTTTGTCCTTGAGAGTGAACTCCATGTTATTTATCTGGTACGAGTCCCTGTTATTCTTCAATAGGCCCATTCCATGTTACATGTGTTACAATTCAGATATTTTTCACAGAACAATTATTCCTGAGAGATAACTCTTTCCTAAATGTTTATAACTATGATGGTAATACTATTAATCTTCTGTATTGTAACACACGTAACGTGAAATGGGTCAATATCTGTTTTAAATGGTACCAGTTTTCCTGTATGTAGGAGAAGTGTTAAATATGTGATATTTGCTTTGTCTATTTGTGCCAGGTTACACCTATATACAGCAATGAGATCTCGGCCAGCATCGACTGGTACCAGTTTTACTGTATGTGGGAGAAGTGTTAAATATGTGATGTTTGCATTGTTTATTTGTGCCAGGTTACACCTATATACAGCAATGAGATATCGGCAAGCATCGACTGGTACCAGTTTTACTGTATGTGGGATAAGTGTTAAATATGTGATATGTTTATTTGTGCCAGGTTACACCTATATACAGCAATGAGATATCGGCCAGCATCGACTGGTACCAGTTTTACTGTATGTGGGAGAAACTGTCTCCCAGTGCACGACGAGTCTCTGAGCTTGTTGGAGTGGAGGAGTCGTTCATCGCGAAAGCCGTGAGAGGACGAATTCTAACGAAGACCGACATCCAGGTTCGGTCACTGACCATACATCGCCGCTTCTACACGTCACTGGTACTGCTGGACCTGGTCTCGGAGATACCGCTTCCCGAACTCGTCAGACGGTACAACTGCAACAAGGGTCAACTACAATCACTGCAGCAGTCGGCAGCCACCTTTGCTGGTCCGTTCTGTTTAACTTTTGGTATCATTAACATTGCTGTCACATTTAGCTGAGATTCATAGACCCTGTAATGTTGTATTTGAACCTACCAGATAGGTTTTTAGTCTATGGGTTCATCAATGATGGTCCGTTATACTGTCAACATAATAGGTAAGCCATTTATGCATATTTGTTGTTTTTATTTGTAATGAATTGAATACTTTAATGTAGATAATTAAATGTAGATAATGTAGATAATTAAATGGGCACACAGAGGATTAGGTTGACTATATATAATTTCTGATTTTCAGAATGGTATAAAAAATTCCCCAACAAAATTGGATCTGAGTTTGTTTATTGCATGAATCATATTTGTTTGTATGCTGTCTATTATCTGGTGTATCTTGTATATACTAGATGTTTATACAGAATCTATTATCAGGCATGGTGACTGTTTTCTGTCGTCGATTGGGCTGGTACAATTTGGAACTGATTTTATCACAATTTCAAGATCGTCTAACATTTGGAATCCAGCGTGAGTTGTGTGATCTTGTGCGAATCTCGCTGCTCAATGGATTGCGAGCACGAACTCTCTACAATGGAGGATATCAGACAGTCACGTCATTGGCCAATGCTGATATTTCAGATGTGGAAAATCTGCTTAAAACAGCCGCTCCTTTTCAAAGGTAGGTCCTTCTGTATTGAACTTTTAACAAATGTAACTGGAATTAGTTTAAACACAGTTACAGCAACTGATATTTGCTGACTGATGCAAATTTTAAACCTAAATCTGTTTTCATGCATCCATCCCATCTGGAAGATAAATAGACATGAATAAATAAGAAAAGCAGAAAGAAATAGTTGAAGTGAAAGTGACTACTACATTTGTCCAAATAGTAATCTGACAGGTATAGATTTTGTGATGTTAGAAATAATATTTAGGTATATACATTGTAGTTATAAACATAATTTTACAATTTCCTAACTAACATTTTCATTGTCCAAAAATGAACTTTTTATTGGAAAATACATAATAAGTAATCAACCATGACAGTTTAATTGTAAGCATATTCTTTTATGGACAGTACAAAAAAGTCTGCTGGTGAGTCTGAGTGGGAGTTGGTTGAGCGTAGGAAGGCGCACTGTATTTGGCTGACTGGCAAGAAAGGAGTAACTGAATTAGAAGCTGCAGAAGCTATCATCAGTGAAGCCAAGTCCATCATTGAGGCAGAGCTGGGGGGAGTTGGAATACAGTGGAAAACAACAGAACCACAGCAGGAGCAGATAACTCCTGAACCAGCTAAACAACACGATGTCACTGAGAGAAGAAATAGCTCTGGAATAGCGTCCAGAACAAAAACGCACATAAGTGTAACTAAAAAATCTCCTTTGAATAAAAGTGTTTCTCCGTTGAACATTACATGTACATCCAAGAAGGATAAGTCATTTGTTGGAGAGATACTTAGTCCCCCTCCTGCAATGAGAGAATCTTCCAAATCCAGTGTGCAATCACCCCTGTCAGTTGATAGTACTAAACATAGTACTTTCAATGTAAGCAATCAGATGGCTCAAAAACAGACAGAGTATAGCTCAAAAAGAGATAATCCTAGTAAGAACACTTCTAAACTCCCGGTACCAGACAGTAAACCGCAAAAATCATCAACAGACAATGTTTTACGTCCTGACATTTCTGAAACAATAGTGCTTGATAAACAGAAAGTGTCTGATATTTCAGAAAGAATAGCAGATGACAAACACGAAGTGTGTGATATTTCAAAAAGGGTCGCAGATGACAAACAAAAAGTATCTGATATTTCAGAGACGACAGTTTATGACAAACAGAAATTGTCAAATTCACAAGTGAAAGGAGATGTTCACAAAGCTCCACATCATACACACCCTACTGCTAGTGACACCTGTAATTCTGATCAAACTGGTTTTAAATTCAATAACGAGGAAATTGTACGGTGCACTGGAGATGAGGTCATACAGGTAGCGGAAAGTGAAATTAATGATTCTCCTACAGTTTTATTTAACAATTTATTCACCGAAAAAAGGGAAAATATTTTGAAGAAACAAACTGTAAATATTGTAAAAGTATGTAAAACTTCAAACAAAAAATCAACTGTCAATGATTTGAATAATATGAAGCCTAATGATGTGAATAATATGCTAGGTAATGTTGAGAGCAATGAGGGAAACCATATTAACAATGCTTTCCCTATTGAGCCTATTATAAACATTGTGACTGCAACAGACTTTGCCAATGATAAACTGACTGAAGACTTGTTTTCTGAATCATTTTCTCCTACCACTTTACCAGATTTGATGCAGAAAGCATGCATTGATCAACAGCAGAAACAGACTGCTCAAGATGGTAATGTTGAAAATACTGATATGCAGGATGAGTTTACTGATAGCTTTCTCTTTAACACGCAAATCTCCAATGAAATGGCTGATGTGGTTAGAGCTAACAACGAACATCAAAAAGAAAACATATTTTCAAGTGGAGAGAAAAATCGGGACAATGAGTGCAATTATAATAAGAAGGAATTTTCACCAAGTCTTTTCACAGAACAAACTCAGGATATTGGTGACAAATTAAATGAGAACATGTCTTTTCAGGATAGCGATTCAACAGGTTTGATTGCAGCCAGTAGCTATGACAAGATGAATTTTACATACATGAATTCTACATTGCTGGATAATGCCAACACATCATACAATGAGCTTGGAATCCATTGTAAAGACGTCAAGAACAATACTGTATCTATTGGTAGACCTTTAGATGTTCACATGGCTGACTGTGATAAAGAGAATGATAAAACAGGCAGAGATAAGTTGAAACAAGGCAGCATTGTGCCTTGTATTTCTCCTGACACAGAAAGTAAACAAATCCTTTCTGTTGCGATGATCATGGGCGATTCTTTCTCTTCTCCTTTGGCTAATCCAGCTATAGAGAATGATGATGTATTGTCCACAACTATAGCGACAAGTGACTGTAAACTAGATCAACCTTTAACAGTTATGGATACAAGTGATTCGTGGACATATTCCATGATGGAGAAGGCACTTGATGATCAGTTTGATGTAAGTAGTCCTGAAGGAGAAGCAAAATCTCTTTCAAATAACCAAATTTGTTCAGACAGCAATGTCAGAAAAGCCAGCGTTGGTGATATGAATGATTTATTACCTGCTGAGCCTGAACGAACACTAGTTCCTAACAATATGCCATCAAATTCAGTTGCCATGTGTTCAAATAGAATTAAGCCATTAATTATGGACAGAAATACAGCGACTGATGATCCAGATAAAGATTCTAATGTCCATACAAGCAAGGAAAGAAAGAAGGATTCTCTGGATAACGTGGAATCCTTACAAAATATTAGCACTGGCAGTGACTGTTTGCCACCAACACCACCTGATGAAAGGAAGGTGGTTATGTCTCCATGTCTAAGGCACACACCGGCCCGGAAGGCAAAAGCCAAACCACAGCAGAATCAAACTGATAAGATAACGAGCAGACAAGAAAAGCATCCAAGTCATCAGGAAGCGAATCACAAGAGACATAATTTACATGAAAGTCAATCATTGTTGAATAAACCTCTTTCCTCGAATAGTAATGTTACAAATGTAGAGAAAGCTAAAAGTGTTAACAAATTTGGCAAGACAAAGAAAGCTGATGTTAGTTCCACAAATATACTTGGAATTACAGATGGTTCTGGAACATCCACCAAGGGTTGTGGAGATAACAAAGATCTGGCTCCAGTGGATGATAAGATTGAAAAATCTGTACAAATGGACATTAGTGAAGATTTTGACTGGTCCATTGATCATAGTTTCCTTCTCACTCAGCAATCCTTTACCATTATTGACGTCTGTGCTGACAAGACGCTATTTGAAACCTTCATCTCTGAGTGGTTATCGAAGTCCAGGTACTCTGTGTGTGTGGCATGCGAGAAGAAACCTGCATCACCTCCGCAGCCTGGTGTTGGTATTGGAGGCAACTTCATGAAAAGTAAGTGAAGCATTAAATTTTAATTAATGTTTTTATAATTTCATGCAAGCTTTAGTGCTTCTACGTCTTCTTCTGCATTCGACTGGCCGTCAGATCATCCAATCAATGGCTGTTTGCAGTTGGCTTGCAAACTGTGCTGTCCGGTGCAGGTCCTCCAATGTTTCTCAGAGTTTATTACAGATGTTAATTCTGATCCCGTAAGTCTGCTAGTAGCTTGCAGTGGACCCCTTCAAGGCTGGGAGTCTGGCACTGTCCATACCCGGCTGCATTCCATAAGGACGACACCACAACGTGTGAGTTATTTGTACAGCCATGTTGTCGGGAGTGCGTAGAAGCTTTGTTTTATCCTCTGTGACCTAGACAGGTAGTGATAACCGGTGAGTTTGGTCCTCCATGACTGGAGTGGCTGTCCACGTCCAGCAGTACTTACTATTCCTCCACCCTACACCCTGCACGCTTTAGTTAATAACATTGATATCATTGAACTTATGCATAGAATTGTGACATACATATGCTCCTCGTTCCACTGAACAGCTTTGTTGGTTATTAGGTGCTATAAAAATAAATTATTGTTATTACAAAAAGGAGAAGATAATTGTCACTTTCTTGAAACAGAATGTACTTTAAAATTCTACTTCAAAATGTATTTGCACCATTTGTCCGTTATCTACGTTGATCAGTAGTGTATTGTACATACATATTTTCAGACACTACATGTACATCTGCAGCTGTTGCTTGTGACAGTGGACTGGAGCTGGAGAATGACGGTGTGATTGTAGGCATGGCGGTGTCCTGGGAGAATCGAGACACATACTATATCTCACTAACTCACACTCATGTAGAAGGTTAGTTTCTAACGTATCACTAATAATGGTGAACATTGTATTAACCAATCTTTGTATATATTTTATACAAGAATTAAGCCTGTCATCCACTTCATGCACTTCACAATTACTATATTTATGCAATTTTTATAATACAATCTCCTCCACGGAGTTCTTCTCCACATAGCAGATCTTGTTTTGTTTTTTGTTTGTTTTCTATTTAGTAATTGCATCTAAGCCCGTGTTTGACATTTTAATTTCAACATTTTAAAAACTAAATTACATGTAAGAAGTGCATATTACTTGTTTTTCACAGCTGACCCTGATGACAGCTTGGCCCCTCCACCTCTTGACCTGTCTCTCACAGTTACTCAGAGATTGCAAGCCATAAGAACAGTTCTTGAGCATAGCTTGTTGACAACCACGCCTGCTACAATTGATTCCTATGACGTGAAGTCCCAGTACTCTGTGATGTGTAGGGGATGTGCTATTCAACCGTGCGGCAGTTTTCAGGACCCAAGAGTGGCTCACTGGCTGCTCGACCCGGGGGCTAGAGAACTCAATCTACATGGCCTTGTGACAAACTTCATTCCCAATGAAATTGCATTGCTTGAAGGTAAATGTCTCGAGTTTATTATTGATGTTTTGTAATAGCTGATTGTTAAGCAATGTCTGCATGTTGAATATTGAACAAATTCACAGGCTGCCTGTTTTTTAAAAACATTTTACTTACTTGTATTTAAAGGTTTATAGTAATTCAGCTGGTTTCGTTGCCATCTCAGTACACAAGAATTGTTTCCAGAGATCCTTCAAAGTTTCATCTGAAAGCTGATATTATTTATCCATTGAAGAGCCTAACTGCCTTATGAAAGTTCAGGTCACCATGGTAAATAACACAATTAATGATTGTAATTTTGATGAAATGTAACATAGTATTTTGAAATTGTAAACCTACAGATTATTTTCAAGGTTAAGATCATTAGACTTTTAAATTGAATGTATTTTATAATATAAACTACCAATCAGATTTTAGAAATTGAAATATTACTATCAATTCCAGTTCCAATCAAGTATAACAGTACGATTATTCATACACCTGTTTGAACAGACTGCTGTTGTATGGCTGCTTCAATAGAATCTCTCCTGTTATGTGCATGTAAAGATGACACGTACTATGAACAGGTGTTGGTGGTAGTGCTGGCCGTGGCAGTCTGGGTCTGGTGTGTCAGAATGTTATGTGCTTGTAAAGATGACACGTACTATGAACAGGTGTTGGTGGTAGTGCTGGCCGTGGCAGTCTGGGTCTGGCATGTCAGAATGTTATGTGCTTGTAAAGATGACACGTACTATGAACAGGTGTTGGTGGTAGTGCTGGCCGTGGCAGTCTGGGTCTGGCATGTCAGAATGTTATGTGCTTGTAAAGATGACACGTACTATGAACAGGTGTTGGTGGTAGTGCTGGCCGTGGCAGTCT
>JAULBR010150690.1:0-17385 GCA_032355825.1 Melanodrymia aurantiaca | reverse complement strand
TTTGATAAACCAGACATGTTTCACTGGCTGGAACAGAAAATAGCCCATAAAAATGTTTTGCGCTGTGGAGGATCGATCTCTCGACCCATGCCTCCACAGGTGGACATTCTACCTCTGAGCTACTTCCCACTCCACATATCTAAATATGCAACAGTGATAAGAAATAAAATTGAAAAGTACATAACTAGTATTTATAACACGTTAACATTTGAATTTGTAATTAGATGTAAAAATAAACTATAACAAGAAATTTTTTAATTAAAAAAATGCATTAAAGACACAACAAGAAATAAATAAAATTTTTAAAATGACTGAAATCCAGTTTTCAACATGTCAGAAACAGAAAAGAACCAAAAATGAAAAACAACTGAATATAACAAAAATTCTCATCAAATACCCTAAATAACATTTTTTAAGGAATTTGTTACCTCAATGATCATTAATTTAGCAACTGAATAATTAAAACAATAAAACATAAATTTGAACCAACAGACAAAACACCATCTTTATTATCAACTCACGTCATCCTTCGAAAGTCTTGAAAGGTAGCAGAAAATGATACCAGTTTAGTTTATTAATATTAAATAAAAAAAACACAAGTTTATCTAAAATAATTTTGTTTATGCTGATACATGTACATGTATTACATATAGCACATACATGTACTATTACAACACACATGATAGTTATGCATTAACATGTAATAACTATAGATGTACAAACCAATTAAATGAGCCAACTCTATTAAATAATCACCTACTACTAAGTTCCAGGTTGGTGTTCTTTAATATCAGTTAATTCAGTACAAAATGTCCTCTATTCATCTATTTTAATAGGACATTTTTTAATCACTTGGGTGGCCACTTTAACGCTGGGTTGACTGTACTTGTACAGGTGTATTGTAGAGATAATAAGTTTGATATGACTGTGTAAATAGAGGTTTGACAGTTATAGAACTGATCGCACAAAAGAACAGAATGTTAGCTTGCACTCTACTGCACCAAAACTAATACTGAATATAATACTTTCACTGATTCTAGACGTCTTGTGTCCGCACCAATACAGAGGTGACTGGTGATAGTAAAAGTATAACGTCTGCACCAATGCAGAATCATCTTGTTATAACAAAGATTTTATGTCTACACCAACACAGATTGACTGGTGATAATAAAAGTGTAATATATGAACTAACACAGAATAAACTTGTTATAACACAAATTTTATGTCCGCACCAACACACAAGACTTTATGTCTGCACCAACACAGATGTGACTGGTGATAATAGAAGTATAATGTCTGCACCAACACAGAATCATCTTGTTATAACAGAGACTTTATGTCTGCACCAACACAGATGTGACTGGTAATAATAGAAGTATAATGTCTGCACCAACACAGAATCATCTTGTTATAACAGAGACGTTATGTCTGCACCAACACGGCAATAGAGATGTGACTGGTAATAATTGAAGCGTGGACAAGTTTACTAATGACCACCAACAAACACAGGTGCTCTAATCTCAAATTCATGTGGTTAAAATATTCATTTTTAAAATTCCATATTCACAATAGAATAATGAGACTATTTGTGTAGTCATAGTGCAGTGGACGCTGCGATAGTACCGAACAGTAGACTGAAAGTACCTGCAGACCAGATTTAAGAACATTGTCAAACAAGCCACACTCGAACATTTTCATTCATGCCACCAACAATGAATGTCCACTGAGCAACAGAGTTTGCCTGTATCAACAGGAAACCAGTCAAGCAGCTTGCCACCACTACAAACACAGGTGGCTAAGTATGTGCAGACCCCTATCCTTTCCCCAAATGATCCCGCTTTCTAAACAGTTCCACCATCCAGACCCTCAATGTACACACATTTCTGTACTGGACATTCTAACTTAAACTGCCTTGGGGTTCAAATTTAACAAGATCATTAAGCATATCTGTGACCACAGGATGATGATACCGATCAGTTTTGCTTATGGGTGCAGACGTACTATAAAAGTTGGCTAGGATTTGTAGATAGAATACTAGTATAGCCTACTGCTATAGTTTTTAAATTATTTAATTACTCTTGCATTTGATTTAGTTACATAATTTTCCAAAGGATGCATCCTAAAAACTAACTAAGAATAACAGATAGTCTATATTCCATGGATATCCCTACTATCCATACATAGATTGATTTATGATGGGTAAACCTTATGGTAATTGTGACTCATTGTCTTCAAAATTAGCAAAAAACAGCTACATAGGCTACTCATTGACATGCAAGATATTGTTTTTTAATTTGAGTTTATATATCCTATAGACCAGCATGAAGCATGATGCAAGCAGACTTCTCCAATTGGAGTGGCATTTGTCAGTCTCAATTACAATCGTGAATCACGCTTCATTCCTGACACTGTCAGAGAAACCTGCATTTGCAAACTGGAAACACAATGTCATAAAGAATTTATTCCTGAAGAATTAAAGGCGGAAAAAACTACTTGAAGGACCGTAAACAAATGACAATACATCTTGACATGTTATTGTGGAACCACTTAGCTCAAAGAAATTTATGTTGGGCAATTTCCTTAAAGAAAAGACTCACAAACTGAGAACAGCTGAAAACATCACCTATTCATGCCAATTGTATATATCCCTCTCCAAGGAAATGTAAACTCCTTTAAGTATTTGTGCACACCCAAATGCACATGTTCCATGCTTGTATTTCAATTACGACATCAAGTATCAGAAGGCATTTTAAGTCTACAGCACGACACATATTATTAATAATATCAAGTGCAATGGGAAGACATCTTAAATAAGAACACATTTGAAAATGTTTGTACTCACCGAGAACGGAACTTTATTCTGTGTATTTTCTGCATGTGTGTGAGCAATTAGAAACATATCATCCACTCCCAAACCAAGGGCAAGAAATGGAATAATCTAAAAAAGAATAAACAATTATTAGAATACACTAACAAAAAACTTTGTCAGAAGACCATACTAATACATTGATTATAAAACATTCTGGCTTCATTATCTCAATGCTAAACAAGTGTTTGATATTTATTATGATTCTAAACATCAACAGAAATGTCAAAATGTCATTAGATTATGTAATATTGCTTGTTACATGTCGTACGAATACCTTGCCAAAAACATGGATGTGCAGAGTTCAAACAATTCTATTTTCAAAATCGATGACTGATCCACTTTAAATCTTTGTATATATATATTTAACCATGTTATTATATAAGTAAGTGGACATTACAATCGGTATTTCAAGACAATCATTATCATTGCTGGTGAAGTTTGAGAGAATGAAATGTGGCTTTAGCTCTTTTGCATAATATCAAGACAACGTGTAGAAGATGAAAACTGACCTGAGTGGTTGATGCATTGAAGGTTATTCCGAGAACGGAGCAGATTCCAAGTCCTGCCGCCACAGACAGCGACACAAGCAGAACACCAGCCATTCCGATTCCACTCTGAGAATTGACAGCATCATTCCACTTCAGCAGAGACACGCACGCATATACAAACTGAAACACAATGGTAAAGTATTATACTAATACTAGTTCTAAAGGTTGACAAACTGAAACACAATGGTAAAGTATAATACTAATACATGTACTAGTTCTAAAGGTTGACTATATTGTAAGTTGCTATGTCTATAATATTAGTATTTAATAATTGTGTTTAGAAATTCTATGTCTTGCTGTCCATATCTTTGACAACCGGTGAGATAAAAATAATGCAATATATTCAGAATCAAATTATTTGAATGTATGTCACGTTTTTACATAACAGGTCGACATAATAAAGTGACATATCATTAATATGTCACTTTTTCAAATAATAAAGTCTGTTCTATGGATGTTGAATAACTTTGTTACCGGTAACATTATTTAATATAAGCAGTAATTTAATAACTCTTGTCAGAAGGCAGAAAATAGTATTTTGCACCGAATGGCACAGAGGCAGGATGATTATACATACCATAAGGACATATCCCAAAGCAATCCTGACAACACTAACACTGGAGAAATCTCTCATGATGTCTAACAGTGAGGTGTAGGAGAAAGCATAGACGTTGTCTCGGGAACTGTCGTTTGTATACTTGTTTAAAATCTGAAAATACACACAGTTTATACAATTAGTGCAATATGGAATTAGTATCTGGCTTGTCATTAATGAAACTATTAATATAATAATCCATTTTGATGTAAGAAAGTCTGACTGTATTTTGTATGAAAAATAATATTACCCTGGTAATATATACATGAAATTATATACCTTTTTTCATTTAAATTTTGTTTTATTGAACCAACAGTAGCAGCAAAAGTCCAATAGATTTTCAGGCTTTACTCTATTTTATGTTCTTTTTTGAAAATTTATCATAACTGTGAATAAAGTTTGTTTCCTACCTCAGAGAAGTTCCTCTGCCAGGCCTCAAGAACCTGCTTGGCCATGGCGGGAGTCCAGTCGACACTGGTCACCTTCATCGTTTCATCATGGTATTCATACAGATCCTTCTCTCCCATCAACTGGACTATTGACTGGAAGGCTTCAATTCTGAAAACATAGCCATCTTGTTAGTTTTGAAACTGAGACTGTAGTTTGCACTTTATTATAAACGTACATTTAGAATTGAGAATTAAAAATTAATAAATCCAAAATGTTTTTTTATATTTGGAACACTGAAAATGATTATTTGTAATAATATATTTTATATATTGTGAAAATTTTATATTATTAAGTCTTTTCTTACATGTTGTGGTAGCAATCTTATAAAAACTATACAACATACCTAACAATATGCCCGGTCTTGTTTTTCCTTACACCACCAAAGATTAGGTCTTCGTTCCATTTCATGTACTTTGTTGCAAAGCCAGCACAACCATTGGTCATCTCACCACCAAGATCTGGGATCTGTAATAGATCAAACACATCCATTTTAACATATAGCCCATCAATGCGATTTACTACACAAAACTTGTCTTAAAGACCCTCACACCACACATTTCTGCTCTGCTGCCTCTGAAGACAATAGTACTCACCTTAGAAGTATTCGAACTCTACACTTACATGTTTTGTAGAGGTATTTGTTTGATGTGTACCAAGCTATTATTTTTACCCACTATGATGTAATTTTGACATTATGTAGAATCATATAATAAATATATGCAATTATTTAAATGAAAAAGGACAGCATTTCCTCTTCTACTAACATAAAGTTTAGTTGCGTAGAAATCGCTTTATTGCTTTGTCACATGATCATGCTAACAAAAAGTTCCATGCATACCACACCACCATGGTCCATGCACCGCCTTGATCCACCCATGTGCCACAACTCTCATAACAATGAAAGAGATTTAATCCTGCCAACTTGTATCAGATAAATTTTCTTACTATAATGCAATCATGCATCTCATAAATATGTTACACGCACTTAATAAATATCAATTCAGTTGCAGATTTGTGTACAGCAATATTCACACACTTATTATAAGTGCAATATTATTCTATTTTTCACACCGACACATATCAGCGTGTAAAAGACATTCCAAACCACAAAGAAAACAAAATTTCAGATTTTCTGAACACGAAACTTACAAATAAATTTTTTAGTTCAATAAGCTGATTTTCCTGCACCTGAGCAATAATAATGGAGGAAATGCATGCTTAATGACAGGCTCTCGAAAAGATCAATTGTGCGTAACCAATAACAACACTATGGGTGGCATGGGTCACAAGCGAAAACTCTCATATCACTTGCACTAACACACCTCTCACACTTTACAAACAATTTTTCTTTTTTATGCTTCATTATTCTGATTGCATACAATACAGCAAAAAAGAGCAATGGATGAAATAAATCTTTTCAGATTTTTTTAGTGAACGCTGTGACCCCGCAAATGAAAACTAGCATTCACCAGCACAGGGCTTTTGTACGACATTAAATATGCCTGAAAAGACAGGGTGCCGCCTCATATACAGATTTTTCATGGGTCAATTAATTATGTAAAGTCGTAAGAAGAACAGTGAATTTCAACAGAATCTGAACATTGGATTTCAACAGAATATAAAACACAGTTGTCCATAATACATTACCTGTCGATAAATGGTCTAAACCACAGTGGTACGTGACAAAATGTCATACACGCTTATAATAATAACTTTTCAAATGGGAGAAGTTGAAGAAAAAGGTTTTGGAAATGATATTGAAGAGAGGATGTTTGTACAAATTGTGGATAAAATTATTTTGGTATAAAATATTAAATGGTTACTAAAAATCCAAATTTTTTTATTAATATTAAAAATATTCCTTTGAGAATTATTTCACCAATGGCACCTTAGGTTGTTGTTGTTGTCTTTTATGCCCATATGTCTTTAATAATTCCTTTTCCTTATGCCTTAATTGTTCTGTATAGACAATGTGTTTGCAGATGAGATAAATGAAGACTTATGTGTTCATCTGACAATAGCAACAATAAGACTAAAATTATTGTTCACGTTTATAGAACTAACAGTAATACGTTCATGGTGTGAACAAGCTTTTGCAAGCTGAGTTCTTGGCAAGGCTCTGTTGTCAGGATGTCAGCCTCTACAGTCTACACTGATAGCAAATCTGCACTCAAGTGTCATAGGAAAGATTCATCATCTAAAACATTCACTCTGACTTGAAAATGAATACAGAAAAACTGATCTACATCAAAATAGAAATCTATCATGCAATGACTGCACTGGATGGTTTTTTTTTTTGAAGTCTGGAACTGCTGCAGATCAGAATCCATCAAGAGCCGAGTAAATTGAATTCCAAATACAATAATTCAACAACAACTGACATCTGAGAAGCTGAGGTCTTATCCAAATAACTATCAGCCTGCAAAAAATTGCACATTAAGGAAGAAAAATGCCACCGCACACATGAAGGGAGTTAGAAAATGTATTTAAGCAATAACACCAACTTGTAATAGTAAAGGTAGGCCGATACTCGTGGACAAGTGTCGCGCAGTAGCAGAAGAAGGGTCATGCTTTTGAGCGGGGGCTTTCTTAGGTGAACAATGGTGAATGTTTACAACTGTTTACCCATGGGATGAAAAGCTTGCTTCAACAGTGCAACCATATGAAGCTATTTGAAAAAAATCTACAAAATCACACACCTAGCATGGCTGGCCGGTTGCAGCTCACGTAAAGAAAATACTCATTATCGCAAACTCAAAGCACTGTTTGTTCCACAGAAAATGTTTCAAAGAATAGAAGCCACTCTCCATTGATACTATGTGTCTGAGTGTGGTCAAATTAAAACAGGCTTTACAGAGTGAGAGGAAAAGAGTCTACTGTGGGCCAACAGAAGGATCGAACGGTTAACGAGTGAAACAACGGAACAAGCCTCACCGTCAGATAACGGCATTAGTCAAATGAGTCAATGCGGCAGCATGTATTTAGAAACATTTGGCAAAACAGGATCACCTGTCATGGACAGCACTCTCTGGCTTGTACAGTTCTCTGATGGAAGCACACCAAAAATGATCCAACCCAACAGGATCAGCCAATACATCCAAGAATCATTTGAATACATTAAAATTAAATTATGTAACTTTGGGGTGTAATCATGGTACCTGGGTACAAAAAAAAACAGTAGATGCTTACCTGTTTGGTGTGTTTATTAGGGGCTGTGATTGGGCACTCAGGATCGTAAGGGTCCAAACACGGCTTTTCCTGGTAACCTGAACCAATTCCTGCCTGTAAAACGACATCAATTTGTGGCTACAAATATATCTGGCTCTGCATCTTAGGTGCTTTTGTAGAAGTTTTATTGGCAATAATATCTTTATACAATTCAATTCAATTTATGTATGTGATAAAATATATTTGGTTCTATATAAATATATGTTTGTGTGTAAGATGTCATTTTGGAAATATTTAGTCTGAATCCAATAATAATAAAACTTCCAGTAAAATATTAAATTAATATACCCAGTAAATGTATTTTTTAAAGTTTTGTTTCAAAATGTTTCAATTCATGAATATTATGAAAAATTATTTTAAAAATAACAAACAACAATGTTTGATTGATCAATTCACAACATACAACTCTTACCCTGTCAAACACTTCTTCCAAAGCCTCAACGGGCAGGTATATCCCTGAAAACTTCCCATATTCTTTCATTGCTGTCACCAATCCTCTGGGATTCAACATTTTCCATGTTAAATACTCTGGTAAACCAGCAATTTGTCTGAAACAAAAACACAATAAATGCAATATATAATATTATACTCCTGGGTAAAACTGGTTTCATTGGTCAAGTCAAGTCATCTTAACATTCAATCAATGCATGAACAAAATAAATGTATTTGGCTGAATAAAACTAAGTTTGGATGCTCAGTTTTTATTATCAAATCATGAGGGTACTGCTTAATGTGCAAGGCCCATAGGTACATTGTAAGGTATACTGTATTTTTAAACTTAGATACCAGATTTTTAAGAGGGATATCAGATTTGAAATGCTAGTATCCAACACAGATACCATGAAAAATGTTGAATCTCCAACCCTTCATTATTTGTACAAAATATGTCTACATCACCTATCATATATAAAGGTGGTCTAATATCTGAAAATAATGTGAGGATGTTAGTAACATAAAAAAAGCACTTTTAATTTAATTTGAAATTTTTGTTTGTTAATAATCATAAACTGACTTGATGCTCACACATAAACTTTATGGCCAAGCATGAGAGAAAACATCTGCCAGATCACATTAAAGGAAGTAACAAAATGTCTACATCATTAATGACAGAAATAGTTGAAGGAGAAGAACCAGAAAAGCCCATGGCGGCCTTAAAAGTTGTTTTTAAGAGAATGTGCTATCCATCTGCACAGACCCCCACAAAATATCGAAGACATTTATTGCACCTAGTAAAATAAGTGCCAGCAATGCAGCAATCTAAAGTGGCACAATTCACGTTCTCTCTCGATGGCTCCTTGTGTTCTGGGAACTATTACAGCACTCCATTTCTGGAAAGCATCACCGATGGAGATCCCACAAACCGTGAAGACATTACACTTTATTTTCTTCTCTACCAAAATAACAAATTTAGGAAGCAGGCCTGCAAGAGATTTATTTTATAGTATTCTAGACGAAATTTGTAATGGAATTATGGCGTAAATGCTAAACAAGTGTGGTCCTGAAATCTCATTAATTTGGCATTGCATAATACATGAACGAAATAACAACACGGAAAAGGTCTGGTAAGTGGTGAAATTTGAGAATAATCTTTTTGTTACAAGTAATAAAATATGTTTTCAATCAAACAATATAAAATGTGTTTTATAGTGTATGTTTTAAAAATAAAAATAAAAATCTACATTTGGAAGCCGGTTGAAATGTTTTGTGATATAGCCTAATGAAGGATTGTAATGGTTGTTCTGTCCAAGATACTGACCTATATATACTATGCCAAACTGGACATCCAGTTCTGGCCAAGACACCAAAAAAAGGGAATATAAAAGAGTGAAAAAATGTTTTGTTAAAGTGTGTATGTTTATTGAAGCCAGATCTAAATTAAAAATTATTTGGTATGTAACGCTTGCATTACACTTTTATCATCTGTATAAACTCTGATACCAACAAGCTGGATCAGTGAAGCATTCAATTGCATTTCTCATTGCTTAACCTGACAACCTGCAATTTGCCAAACCTGACAGGTTACCCCATATTTCATCGACAAAAAAAAGTGTGAAAAAGGACAGTCTGTTGAATTAAAACATTCAAAGCCAATGAAGCACGGTCAGGTATGCACAAAGTTTAACATTCGGCTGAGTAACACTGTTTTCCAATGAGCCCCGCTTCATATTGAATTCCCACCCATGGCGTTCAACCTATCTTTCCATCTCCAGGACTTATTCAATTTCTTATATAATGCTTGATAATAAATAAGCAAATCCAAGGGTGGCCCGGTTAGATGATACCCTAGGTACCGTATACCATCTGCATAATATTACTTGTGCTGTGAATAAGTCTCGAATTCTCAACCACACACATATAAGAGAGGTTATTACATGATATATAGAACATGACATACAAGTAACAATGTCTAGGTCTGTCTACACTAAATGATGCCTCATTCTAGCACATGTTTCATGTCATTATTTCGTTTATTGTAGATAATATCATATATTGTATTGCCACTACGTTTCATGTGAACTTGTGAGTTATATACCAAAATGAGTTTGAGGATGAGCAGTGAAAGAGATCACCTAATGCTGTGCTGATATTTTTACTCAAGTGAAATAAAAATCATGTGATTGTAATGTTAATATTCTTAATAATGGAGTATTTCCAGACATTTTCCTGCCAGTTATTATTGTATCCTTAATTTCACATTGACTTGTTTTTTTAAATCCCACATTAAAAAAATGTTATAGTCTTATTAGCTAATACGGTACATTAAAAAAAATGTTATATATGGTCTCTAACACTTCACTTGTTTCATGGTATTTGTTCAAAGCACTACATTCACAATGGCTCCTGCAGTAAGTGAACTGCCAAACATTTCATCCATTTTCTGTGAAACAACCTAAAGCAGAGTCAGACATTTCACTGATGACCTTGGCATTTTTTGACATTTCTAGCATTACCTACATTTTTAACCATCAATTTTTCATTGAAGATGGCAAAAACACGTTCTTGATAGCGACAGCCCAGGTCAGGCACTACTAAACCACTGCGAACAGCACAGATTTTACGTAAAAAATATTGAAGAGGCAATATCTTTTTTGGCAAGCTTGTGTTTGCTGGGTGTCAAGACAGCTAATGACTTTGTGAGTGGTTAGGAAATAGGTATGAGGTCAAACATTCACCTTTGACCTGCATACCATTGAACCCGCCACAGAGCTGCAAGGCAATTCTGCAATGTCATAACCAATAAATATGTTTTTTTAAATATACCACTAATACCACTTTTCTAATAAACGCAAATTCTTGTCATCCTTCAAAACATTTACAATATTGAACTCTTATACATGTACCAGTATAATAAAATCTTACATATTTTCAAAATCAAAATTATTATTTTGCTCTTTGAATGTAGGCCTACTATAAACTAAAATTAATTTAAAAGTTGAATACAAATATTTAAAAGATGTGTGTTTGGGGTATCAGGCTGAGGAGAGAGTATTACTGAGTGCTGCCTTACGTTCAATAGCACGAGCGCTCTGGAACTATGTAACTGGTACCTATCATGTACTATCACATCACATTCATTTAATGCATATGCAAATATCGGTGTCAAAACGTTTTGCCTCAGAAGCAGAACGCCCACTCTATTGAACGCAAGGCTGATGTAGGGAAAAGATTGAACAAGGGTTCTTCAATAATTGGTAGCAGTTTCATTCAAAGGGTGCTAACCGAGAAAAAATGTCAAACAATTATTTGATGTGCACTTGCCACCACGTACCTCCCCATGGCTGTGTCATGAACCTCATCACAGCTGTATGGGTCCTTATTAATTTAAACAGCATTACTCCGCCCCACGGCTATGCCATTCCTAACTAATTTAAACTGCATTACCAATCTTTTTAAACCTGTTGGTGTTTAGCCTAATACAAACTGAAATACTATCAAGATATAAAAAAATTATAACAGCCTTAAATTATAACAACTCAAAGGGTTAAAAAAAGGCTTTCAGTTTATTCACTGGGCTGTGTCTGGTTAACTGGCATTGCATTAACGATGTCTGACAAATGTCTGCACTCTGACCATTCAATTCATGTACACCTAAGTATCCAATAGGGTAGGCTTCCATGAACAATTCAACCCTCATGTCCTTCAAACTGATAGGCCACCCAGCATGCTATAATCTAGACACCAATCCATGACATACCCTGACCTATTGCTTGCAGCATAGATTTATCAAATAAATCATTTTTTCTTCAACAAATGTTCTGTGTTTTATTAGTTTTCAAATTTGCATGCTTGCAGTTGGCAAGGGTGAATATGAAACAATCTCAGTGATGACATATCCATCTGTATTTGTGTTGTATTAACCTGACACATTTAACCACGAACAAAAAAACAAGCGCTGCCAAGAGAAAAATTAAATGGGCCAAACAAGTCAATGTTAATGAATGTTCGTCATATCTTTTATTTTGATGTAATGATTTAAATCAGTGTACAACCCTGCAACTAACTGTATATATGGTAATTAATATGTGAGGGAGTGTGACAGCACAGTACAACACTGTCCGCCTGAGGCTCGATGGATCGAAAGATCAATTCTCCTCAGAAGACCTGTTCCAACCAGTGATCCATAACTGGTCTATCACAGCCCGTAATGGGTACTATCTTGTCTGTGGGAAAGTTCACATAAAAGATTACACCCCTAGTATCGGGATACATAAATGTATCACAACTTCCCATCATTACCCTAGTATTTTAGATTGCACAAGTTCACATTCTACCAAATGCAGTACAGTACATGTACATACAAATGGCAATTTATAATGTTCTGCGTAGTATATCTCAACATTGTTGACCAGACTGAACCTAGTGACTACAGATATTGGTATAAGTTTAAAACGTCCGTCAACACGATGAAGAATGAATATGTTGCATTGTGTGCTGGCAGTTCGTGTGGGGTCTGCAATGTCTGATCTGTTCAGCAGCTGGCCAGCTCCCCAATCGCTGTAACAAGACTGCTGAACTACAGTCAGTCACCATTCAATCTGACTGGCTGTACTCTATTAAAACTCAGCCAATTATTGTAAACGTTTGTAAAACAGTGAAGCTAGATTCAGTTTACTCATCCTGGAATTATTCTGTAGAACATACATACACACATCCCATAAGAATCTCTGCGTTTATGCGCAACATCAAGTGTTCCATGTAGTTCAATCAAATGTATACAAGCTTTGATTCCGTTGTCTGTTTGGTATCCATCAAGTCCAGCAGCTTGCCAGACCATGCCAAAGAATGCTGTGTATTATCATCTTACCAAAGTGGTCCAATCAAAGTTTCTTAGAACTTGCTATGAACATTTTGCACCTTTTTTGTGGCAGACATTTAGAGGCAATTTCTTGCAATGATTCATTGCTGAATATAATACTTTCTGACATTATTTCTGCTTTCATTACCGCAGTGTAAAACTGCACTTGGCACTGTAGCAGTAGAACCTACTCACAAAAAGTGATATTTTTTGTAAACACTTTCTGTCATCAATAACACAACGAAAACATAAATTAAACATTCCTTTTGCCCGAGTGTGAAAGTATTTTCATGACCATTGTGTTAAATACAGATCATAAGGACTAAAAAATGGTGTATAAAATGACAATGAGAAATGTATGCATAAATTGAATTGATGTTAATTAAGGTAATAAGACTAGAATATAGTCAGACTACAGTCACTTAAGTATTGTGTCTATATTCTGAGCATAACAGACCACTTGTGAGAAAATTCTACAACTTTAACTCAAATTTGAACAAATCAACTGGCCTCTGATGAGATTAATTTGTAAACGCTCATAAATATTAACAAAGTATGAAAAGTAATCCAGGAAAGGAGTACTGGTAAGTTAAAAGTTTAAAGAAAAAACAAAATAAAAATTAATGTAGAACTGAAAAAAATAAGACTGGTGTGCACTCAAAAACATTTGTAGTAAACTGAATTTAAATTAGCCGGATCAGGGTAGGTAAAAAAAATCCATCTTTGCCATATATGAATTTACTATCATCGAGTTCCATACCACTACAGGCCCCCTAAATAGAGAAACAAACATTATGATGGTATCTGCAATAACTAAACATGAAAAGTGTTTTTGAAACATTCACGTAGCATACATTATAAATCTTTCATATGATTGCTGGTTCCGTGTCTCAGAATGACAAATGCAACATAGCACAAACATCATTTACCCGGTTATCTTTTTGCCAAACTACGTTTTGTGCAACATATTTATTTAATTTTCGTACAACACATCCATCCTACTCAGAAAACCGACTACTTCGTCACCTTGGTTGAAGTAGACTTTATAAGAGCACTTCAAGTCCCAAATTCACGTTCATGTTTTTTACAAATACCATCACCTTTTAACAAGAGCATAGCTAGAAAAAAGTGTTTCTATTTTCAACTGCAAAAATATTTCAGTGCCAGCTCGAACAGATTAAAATCATCTGTTTTGTTTGGTTGTAGCCTGCAACTGTAAAACAGCAGAGGTGAAACACAGAGCCCGTCTTCTTATAGCAATACACAAAACTCGTTTTCACCACTTGTTGTTTACAAGCGAGAAAAACTTGTGACAACAAACTATACATACAACCAGCAGCTGAAACAAAAAACTAAATTCTTCGATGTTCTACAGAGAACAGTAGAACGTACATCTGTGGAGAACGTTCTGAAGAGAGTTGTGAAGATCTACGAATGATCCATCCAGACAATTTCTTGTATATACATGTATGTATGGTAGATCTGCCCTTCGTTCAATAGCGCGGACGTTCTGCTACCGATACAAACAATTTAACTGGTACGCATCGTGTACTATCACATCACATTCATTTAATGTAGATGCAAACACCGGTGTCAAAACGTATTGTGTCGGTAGCAGAACGCCCGCTCTATTGAACGCAAGGCTGATATCAAATTGTTTGTGTCGGGAGCAAAACGCTCGCGCTATTGAACGCAAGGCAGCCTTCCGTTCAGTAGAGGGAGCGCTCTGGAACTATGTGACTGGTACCGATCATGTACTATCACATCACATTCATTTAATGTTCGAAACAAACATCGGTGTAAAAACGTTTCGTTTCGGTAGCAGAACGCTCGCCCTATTGAACACAAGGATGGCAAACACAACTGTTTTTCAAAAACAAAAACATGGTCCGCGTTTCGCACCCGTACCGTCAACCACGATGTAGTGGTCAACGCTTCTGACTTCAGGCTGGTAGGTAGCCTAGTGGGTTCGAATCCCATTCATGGCATTTTAAGCCCAATATCGACTCCAACCCAGATTGAGTGCTCCGCAAGACTGAATCGGTAGGTGTACTTCCACTTAACCGATCAGTGTCCACAACTGGTTCAACAAAGGTCGTAGACCCGTGGTATGTACAGTCCTGTTTCTGCGAAAGCACATATAAAAGATGTCTTGCTACTTATCAATTTGGTTAAGCGGGTTAATTTCCTCTATCATACGAACACTAACTTCTGTCCTAGGTGGACAGGCAGTCGATTTATCAATTCTTTGATTGGTGAGTTACAGACCTCTTGTATAGTGGTTTTCCTTGCCACCCTCATCCTTTGCAAACATTCATGGACTCTTTCTGTGAACTGGTAAGAGCCATACAATGTTCCTTTTTTTTAATACCTGTGATCCATGTCAACATCAAGAACAAAACAACAGAAGACAATTATATTCTGTAAAAAGACATGTGTTAACTTAGTGTGAAGCAAATGATAATAAACAAAATTTATCTGTTGCTAAACTCCAAAACCATCTGCTCAGATCTGTTCAATAAGTTTGTGAACAACTCGTCATACATGAGTTTTTGGATGTTTAATAAGGATATAGAGTGTTTACATCCTTCCAGCTGCATCCCATCGTGGTTCACACAATCAATGTAAAGATCTGCACAATGGTTCAATACATCACGACTGAAGAAGAATAACTGAATCACATACATGTAAGCAGCCCTGACACTGCCCGTGATAGATGAACAGTATCCACAGACATCATGGATACAGAAAGTAGAATACCTGTTTCATACCTTGATTTTTCCATACAGATTCAAAACGACTTCGGCCTCTACACAAAGCTGTATAATAAAAGGGATAACTTCAACTTTCCAATAGTCAATTTCTCTTTTATGTCGAGCAATATTCAATCCATTAGTGATTAAGATATACGAACACCCTTAGATGGACAGAACTCTGGCGAAATCAGAGGTTGTGTCCAAGACAGGTGTGCTTGAACAGTCCTCTGATGGAAGCACATCAAAACATGACTCAACGCCACCTTTTACACTGGTGACGAGCGGATACAGAACTTCCTGAGAACTACCTTGAAAGATTAGCGCTATGGGCTGGAGAGAACGAGATCATGGAAAGCAAACAGAAAAATATGTTCTTGGATTTGTTAGGGCCAGACACATAATATGGTGAATTAAAGGACGTATTAAAACCAGATTTCCTGGAAAATATAACATTTCAGGATTGCAAAACAGCCATACAAAACTACTATGGGCCTAAAAGGCTAATAATTTCGGACAGTTTTCGTCTATCATTTTATGCAAGAGTCAGTTCAAAGTGTATCTTGTATCTCAATAAGTTTAGAGAATTTTTTCTCCATTATTTTTTCTTTAAAATCAGTTGTTTCAAGAAGGTTTGTAATTCCACAGGATTGTAATTAAATGGTCCACATTTACCTTGGTAAACGATAATACCATCAAGAACAACATAGATTCGTTCAGGAATGGCACCGTATGCCCTACACGCTGCATCGTCCATACTGTCTATGACCATTGGGTATGGGATGTTGTGCTCTGTCAGCATGCTAGCAGCTTCAACGCGATCTGTTAATGAGGCATGTTTCTGTATGTTTAAATTACCAGGAATGGACCACCCATCTGTGGGATGTGCTTCTGCAATATAAACTAGCAGAAAATCTACGTCTTCACTGAAACGTTTTGCAACGGCGTTCATCGCCGTCAGTTTGTCGATGAATGGAGGTCAGGAACAGCTACCAAAATTGATCACCAGAGGGCGTCCTGGTCTCATGGCATTCAAGAGGTCAAGCTTTGTGCTGCCATCTGGTGTCCAAACTGAAGCATTAGGTGCTGGGTAACCAAGCCACGCTGTCTTGAAGGTATCTTTCATCAATTCGAACCATATAGCTGTCAGCGATTGGAAGGTATACATTGATTTCAAAGTGTCTTCTGCTTGTACATTGCTTTCCCCCAGTAGTTCTTTTGTTCTTTTTAAGGCAAATGTCCTCATCGGTGTAATAACCAATGCCAGTGGAAGCACAATAATACGCAATATCGTCATGACAATTGCTCTCAACATGCCGGCAATGATGTTAACCATCCTAACGATGAACAGATCATCCATTATGTCTTGAAGATTTGTATCTGCAAACAAAATAAATATCCCTTACACTACACAACAACCATCATAAGCAATACACGGCTACATCCATGTTTACAATGTTATAACATGCTTACCTATCAATTTTAGTCATGTATTTTTCACACCTTTGGATACCTGTAGCTAATTAATTAGGTTTATACAGTTTTTTTAAAAAAATATTTAATTCTTTAAAGGCCTGTCTACACGCTAATACATTTGTCGTAATACATTTTGCAACAAGCTGCGACAAAAATCTCAGCTTGTTGCA